>JAPTGZ010000022.1:2689829-2701607 GCA_029814645.1 Fowleria isostigma
CATGATACACACAGGAGTTAGTACTTGATTGCATAACCATTGTTTTTGATGACTTTTAATGGTCTAATAATTTTTTCCGCAACTATCTGCCTTGCATTTCACTATATTCTAAATTACCATTTATAGTTGAAGAGTGTAAGATTTAGTGGTTCTAATTGCAAGAATTATCTGAGATTTCAGTTGTATTTTATGGTCAATTTTTTAAAAATCTGCAACGGCCTTAGAAAAATCCATATCAGTCAACCTCTATAGAGTACAAATCTTATTCACAATTTAGAATTATAACTTCATTAGTGTTGGGCTTTTAAATTACACTGAGTTATTTGTCTACACAAAGAGTAGGTCCATCATGTGATGTCACAGTGTTCCTCCAGTGGTATTAAGTGTAACACATTAGTATCACCTACAACTGTGTGTGAATCTGAAGCACATTTATCATCCCCTTGAATAAAAATCCAAAACTAGAAGCTGGTTTTAATGAAGGTCTTTTTTTTTTTATTTCTTGTGGTCTCCGTACCGGGGAGTGAGAGGTGGTGGATGTTCACCCTCTGCAGTTTCACTACTAGATGCCACTAAGGATTACCCTCTGAACCATGAAGCCTTCATGTTTTTATCTTAAAATGTGTCTAAACTACTCTCATTAACTTATATTTCCATGTTTCTTTGTTCAGTGCATGGCTCTGTTCTCTCTTTGGCGTCTAATGCTTCATCCAACCATTCTTCGGTGAGTAGAGGTGTTCATTTTTTACATATATTGTGATCTGTTTATATTATCATTATCTAATCTTTATATATACTATTAACTGATTAACCTTTCTCACACCCCAGACCCTTATTACATCTTCCCTAGTTGAATATAAACATACCTTTTCAAGTCTATCTTTGAGTGATCATTACAAGACACAACCAAATGGCTGTGTAGTTGCTTACTCCACTTTATAAGTTGCCCTAAACTCCATAAGCCACAAAGTCCGTCTTCACTGTTTATTTTCTCCCATCATGCCTTCTGTAGAATGAGGAGAGGATACAAGGGGAGGTAAGGCCAGCGAGCCCAAACTCTGTCCTCTGCGTCATCTGTCACTCATTTCCTGTCGAACCAGGTTCATTCATCTGAGGGTCTTATCAGTCCTCAGTGACGTCTGTGAACATGGATCTTTATCTTGTGAACTCATAACACAGTTCATTTTCTTTTACCCATAATACGGTCTTGTCCCTTAGCTCTACCTGACTCAATTTAATAAAGACATTTTCATTTTTCATCCTCATAAAATTCTCAGTGCATGAAAAACTTGTGAAAATATCATCCAGTGATTTTAAACCCCCCCCCTTTTTTTTATTATAGTCTATTGCTATACGTGATGTGGTATTAATATCAGCTCCTTATTGTATTTGTTTTAATTTTATTATTTTAAACCCTCACGTTGAATGCATTCAGCATCATTTATTATCACAAGCAAAACCTAAGTTAACATCCTTTTTTAATTTTAAATATTTTAAAAGCTTCAAATTTTTGCCTGGATTTACCATTGCCATTTGTCCACAGCAAATCCGTAAGCTAAGGCGAGAGCTGGAGTCTTCCCAGGAGAAGGTCGCCGACCTGACCATGCAGCTTTCTGCCAATGTATGTATGGTTTTAAGACTTAATTTTGGCTCCTTTTCTAAAGTCTTGGATGTATTACAGTTCTTTTATCAGGCTGAAGTTAATCCAAAAAGCATATTAAACTTCCTGTGAATGATTGAGGTTTTAATTTGTACAACAGAAACAGAGAGTCAAATGAGATGTATCTAATATCTGCCAAGCTTAAGAGAGGAATTAATGAGCAGAAATGGCCGCTAACTGGAGAAAATATATTATCGCAACTGATGATTTAGGAAAAGGGTTCTGAGACAGTATGAAGTATGCTCTGCCATCTAGAGGTTTAGTGTCTTCCTCTGTCAAAACCATAGTGAATAATTGCACTTTGTTTTCCCTCATTTAATCTGCACTACGGACAAATTTACAAGTCATGGTTACAAGTTGTCAGAATGTCAGAAATGAACTTATATTAACAACACATAAATACACAAAAAACCACCACAACCATCACTGGCAAGTAACTGTTACAACCATTGTTAGTTTGCATCAAAGTAGTTATTAATCAAAAGACATGAGAAACATCACTTCATATGCGAGCAGAAACAAACAAGCACCGACCCACTTTTCTGTCTAAACGATGTCTATTACAATGTCTTTTTTAATTTAGAAATCTTTATTTAACCTATAAAGATTCGAATATCTACTGATCTAAAATGTTTAAATACTGTTGATCCAGTAATCCTACCAATAAATGTAAATAATTGGTGTAAAATACAGTTTGTCATCTTTTTATGGTCATCAGATGTGACAAATTTGGATGTTCAGAGGCTCCATAGTGCACATGGAAACACTGTCATCTTTTGCAACATTGATTCATCAGGAAAACCCATGGAGTTTGACAAATGACACATGTTTTTATGTACACTTATTGGTATATTTTGTCGAAAGAGTATTTTTTTCTGATTTTGTTTCTGATAAACTTTGAATTCACTCAGGTTTTATTAACATCTACAGCATCAGTAAATTAATTCTAGGAAAATACCTGATTTTCACTGAAAAATGATAAATGCAGTGGATAATATGATGGAAGTTGTGACAAACATCATTGTGGGTCTTTAAGGGTTAAAGATGTCTGATTTGTAGTTCTGAATCTTTTTTTTACTGTGTACCTCTTCATAGAAAAACCCATATTTCCTCTGCCTTTCAAATGTTTGGTGATGTTAACATTTAGATTTATAGGAGCCCCACAAAGATGAAACATTGAATGAAAAGATTAAAATGAGAATAATGTCACATATTAGATCAGTATTCTGTTTTTATCAGCCTTTTAATTAAAACCCATCTTGAGTCAAGGACCTTGGCTCCAAAATGAGGCCAATGCTGAAGTATCTTAACGGTGTAATACCGCTGACAGCTGCTGGGTTTGACTCCAAAAAGCCTTGGCTCGTAGACTACCATTTAACTTCTCTCAAAAAATGCCAACTTAATTTTTTTTTTTTTCCAAGAAGCATTTCAGTCTCTTCCATTTTACTTGGAACCCCTAATTGATGATCAGGTGGTCAGGTTTTATATTTTTCCACCATTAATCAGGTTCTAAGGTCAAATATAAAGTGTGATGTCTGTTGTGTTAGGCTTTGATTGACAGGTCTGTGTGACTTCTCTTTCAGCTGACAAGTTGGAATTTTACAGTTTCATTTTACTTAATAAAACTCATTTTTTCCTGATGGACAGCTCCACCATAGATGTAGTTTATAGGTTCCACGGCTTCATTCCATGATGCTTGACAACATTTACTGTTTTAGTCTGTAAACTAGCATTTAGCAGTTACTCACTCATCTGCTCCTGTAGTTCAGCCCCTTTTGTCCAAATATGGTCACCACAAAAACCAACATGGTGACATCCAAATCACACCACTGACCTCATAACAGCAGCTCTGAAACCGATGGGTGACACCACGGTTCCTAATTATATCCAGTCTATGGTTTCAGTTTGGAAAAGTCAGATTAGAGATACAAATGTCATCCTACCTGAGCATGTGTTTGTTATATTTTAAGTAGTTTTATACCTTTACTTGATGACACACTCACACTAAATTTGAAGACAGAGATGTGAAACATTATTGACAAAGAAAATAAATCACTCTGCGGCCACACACACAAGCACACAAGTAACAGATAACATGCACCATTTCCAGTTGTCATTGCCACTTGCATTTGTCTTCTGTTGCTGTCATCCTACACCCTGTTTTAACCTTAAAGCCTGCTGTTAACCTGTTAACACTGATAATTCTTCCATCTCTACTTTTTTCTAACAGTCTCTGTAGCTTGTAGATAAACTTAAACCCTACTTTAAGCACGTTTCTCTTCAATAGATGACAGGTATAAACTGCATCTATTGATAATTTACTGATTTATAAACTAACCTGGATGTTTTGAACAAGTAACTACAGTATGAAACCTGTGTTTTCATGACAGTTTGTGCATGCATCCTTCTTTATGACCACACCTAATGCTTCTGTTCCTCTCTTTATGTTCTTGGCTTTATTGACTGCTGGACTGGCTGCTGCCCCTGCCTGCCCTCCCACTGATCTGCACCTCTGGATGTTGGGCGTAGCAGCTAGGCCAGGTTTGTTGGACGGTTGGCTACCTGTTGCTTCTGTGTCCTGAGTTCTTTCCAGGTGGCAGTGTGACATTATTCTGGGATCACCTACTGTGAAGCATGTTGACTGTTAAAATCAGAGCTGTTCTGTTTTATGAGATTGGAATTTGATGAAAAAAAAACAGCAATTTTGAATTTAGAAGAAGAGCCATAATAATCCGTGTATGGTTCATTCATTTGTAATTCCATTTCAAAATAAAATCAGAAAAACAAATTGTGGCTGTTTTTTTTGTTTGTTTTTTTTTTAACTTTTTTTTTTCTTTTTTAAACAAAATCATAAAAACCTTAACCCTCGTATGACTTCTGGACATTTTTGTCCATTTCCAAAATCCAAAGCTCCCTCACAGACAATTACCCTTCTCACCGGAGTTGATTTTTGGTGAGGGAATGTCATTGTGGGTGAGATTTCCAAAGCCCAACTTTCAGTGTGAAAATCCAATATTTGTCCACGAAGGGTCATGGGTGGAACTTTTTGAGGGGTAACTCGAGGGTTAAACTTAAAATGAAACATCAGACAATTTTTTAGTTCTACAGTGTAAATGAATACTGGAAAAACAGCATTTAATATTTTGTTTGGTGTTGTTTCTCCAGTACGTATTGTATTCCAATGGATGTCAAGTATCCTCTTATAATCTTCTGTCCATAGGATGAACTTCTCTGTAGCAGGTAACAGGCCTGTAAATGAAACTGGTTTGGAGAACAGAACTGACTTCACCTTGCCTATAAATCATGTCTGATTTCTACATGGGTCGCCCCGTTTGTAAACAGCTCCATAATAAAACCAGTAAAAGGCTGGAAGTCAGCCATCATAGAGATACTTTAAATGACTGTGATTAAACTCGTCACCGTACACCACCACTTCACACTTCTGGTGTTGTAATAGTAATAAAACCAAAATAATAACTTCATATTTTTGTTTTGAATGTAAAACAATAAGAGCAAAATGAAACACAGATGTTAAAAATTAGATAATAAATGTTCCCTACCCAAGTTTACAAAACAAAAAAACAAAAATAAAACCAAAAATTTGTATTTTCTGATTTTATTGAACAAACCATACACAGATTCATAGTGTGTAACGTCATAATAATACAAATAAAAACACTTGAACACTCCATCAGCAGCAGCAGCAGCAGCAGCAATGGTGTGAGACATCTGAGCCTAAAGGTCAAACATGCTACATGTGGTTGAAGACGTTTGTGTCATGTCACCTCTTATACTTCTGCCTCCTACACTCAAATCATCTGTGACATCAGCCACAGCTGTCCACTACTCTAGCCCTCCATCCTCCCACAGAAAACCATTTGCTTGATGTTCTGTGATCCGGTGAAACTGCAGACCGACTGGATTCAGCCGATGACTCATACTCGTCTGCTTTCTCTGCCTCTCACCCTCTTCATCTGTGTCTTTCTCTAAAGGCTAATCTGGTAGCAGCCTTCGAACAGAGTCTGGCGCTGATGACGGCACGCCTGCAGACGCTGTCCGCCTCCTCCGATCAGAAGGTATATCAATACGCCAGTGAATGCTATAACATAAATAATGAAGAAGACTTAAAAGTATTCAACACAATCAAAAACATCTGGGAGAAAGTGATCAGCAAACCGAAAACCTTCTGTATCATCAGACATTTTACCATCCACAGTTCATCTTTCAAAATAATGTGGTGTACAGTCAACTACTAGCATTGGAAAAATAGTAATAAAAACATGTCACGTTGAATATATTGATCAGTATTTACAGTGTTTACATGCACACTAATGCCCTGTTCACACTAAACAAAGATTTTCCTCAGTGTGTTTAACTCTCATCTACACATCAACAGCTTCTTAGGTCATTAAAATAGAGATTTTAATGGAGGTTTATTGCATTAATGTGAACCCAGAAAACAAAGGGATTAGATAACAATGCTGTCAAAGCCCAATTCACACATATCTATGTGTTTTGTGCACTGAACATGCACCTATACATGTTTTTGACACATATATGGGATATATAGGTCATATACCATCACGGAAAACATTAGACCATCAAAAGTCATCAACAACAATGGTTATGCAATTCAGTACTAACTCCTGTGTGTATCATGTGACTAAAACAGACAGAAAGGAAAATATGGAATGTCTAAAGCATTTTTTGGCAGCACAATGTCATAGCTATATGTGATTTTGTTTATTATCAAGGAAACTATGGAAAATGGATAGATATCAGGTCTGAAATTAAAGTCTTATGAAATATTTTTGCTGTTATCATTATATTTGTCCAAACAAATGTACCTTTAGTTGTACCAGGCATTAAAATGAACAAGAAATTGAAGTAAACATAGGGCGGGCTAATATATTTTTTCCATGACTGTAGATGTATATGTCAGTGTATTACCTGCAGTACATAGTGCATAGTACATAGTACATAGTACATACATTTGGCAGATAAACACATGTATTGGTGTTGGAGTAAAATACCAGTGCATTTCAAGAATATGTTTCAAAAATCCAAATTACTCCTAATGTTCACAGAAGTTTTTAATAAACTTGTCATTGCTGCTCAACCTCACAACAGACCAAAGCCTGTAACCACTAATATTAGCCAATATTTGCAGATTTTTGTCCTTTTTTCATTCTATGCAGTCATGTAGACAGAATTTATTTAAAAAAGAAAGGAGAAGTATCCACATTAATGTGAACATGTCATTGTATTCTATTATTTTTCCAAATATGTCAATGTCCTGAATTTGACAGGTTTTATATATTAGTGTTTGGATATTCTAAATAAGTTTTTTTTCCCTAACTGTGCTTTTTCCAAACAAGGCATTTGTGAATATGTGACTCATTTGTTGGTGTTTGTTGCCTTTGCTCAGTTCCTCTCAGTTGCTTCAAAGAAAAGTTTACATTTTCACTTTTAAACGTTGTAAAAGTGGATGTCAACACCTTTTGGGATGTTCACGGATGTCAACATGCTGACCTTTTCCAGAGGGTGTTGAGGAAATAAAGGAGGGAAGCTGAATTCACACAGTAGATTATCTGCCCCCAGTGGCTGAATGTAAACAAAATGCACACAGAACTTTCATTTTAATTAGCCATGTTTACAGCTTATCAAGAATTTTGTCTTACATGGCATAAGTAATGTCACGTAACATGTAATAGTAGTATTGTCAGTCATCTTGTCATCTTGACTTGGCAACATTTTAAGAACATTTCTATTTTATATGAATCAAAATTAGTTTATTTGAGTAGCTAAGTAAATATTTTTTCTTGATGATAGGTTTATTTATTAATTAATGACCAATATATTTATTTTTCTTATCAATGAAAGAGGACACTTTTCAGTTTATATTTTACACACAGAATATACTTTAAAAAATGTGTTATTTTTTATGTACTGCAGTCAAATATATGTTGTTTGGTTACAAAGGTTTGAAAAGATAAACAGACAGTTTTGGCACAAAAATACATTTTGCCTAATTTTTTTTAGTCAAAAATACTGAAGTGAGAGTTGTGGGTACTTGTCTAAAAAAGTATATTTCAGGGGGTACCCCACTGTAAAAAGTTATACAACCACTGATATAGGCCATTAATGAAACAATACACAACAATGAATGTTACACCACCTAGAACATCTAACATTTGTTTCCATTTACATATTCATCATGGGTTAAAACTGTGTATGAATGGAACAGATGGAGAAAAAAAAATCAACATCTAACATACCATTAGACTTACATGTTGATAATGATAAACTATTAGACTGAACTGCTTCATCTGAAATGATGATGAATGATAAAGTTCAACTGCAGTGGTTTGATGCTCTAGAGCAGAGGTGTGGGTCACAGGTCCACATGGGGGAACTTTGTCTTGTCATCAGCCACTCAACACAGCCTGATATCCTCGATGACAGCTGATCGACAATCCACAGTCCCCACTTGGGAAGAATCTTGATTCAGTTACCAGGCATCCTGTTGGACCACAACATGAGTACATACTGATGATTTCTGTGTGCAGGACGTGGAGCTCACTGAGCTGAAGGAGACCATCGAGGTTCTGAGGACCAAAAATACAGAAGCCCAGGAAATCATTCATGGAGCACTCAGTAATCCAGACATCACACCGAAAGGTACAGAACACGGCAGTGAGACGCATTATAATTAGATCTGATGAGTGAAATCAGGGAAAAGTCTTTCTACTGTGTTGAAGTATAAAGCAGAGGTACAGGTTATAAGTAAATCCTCTATCATCAAAGTCTTTCGTAAATAAAATACTGCACAAAATAATAACACAATAAGAATTTCACAAATCATCTCAGTAGTTATTTAAAAGGTTCTTTCCTGGCCAAGGTTTCCAGAGTTCACTGACAGGAGCTGCACTACATCTTCTGGCAGCTCAGGCTAAGTTTTTAAGCTTTAAGGAGTTGATTCTTTCTCCAGAAAAAAACATGTCGAAAGGAGTTTCCTCTAAAACTTAACTGTTATCCCAAAAATAAATGGTTGTGTTCTTGTATCTTCTGTAAACCTTAGGTACAACTAAGTAAAGTAAACAACACTTTCTTCCTATTATTGTTTAGAGTTGCTTATCAACCGCCAGAACTCCTCTGAAAGTATCTCCAGCCTCACCAGCACCACCAGCCACTCCAGTATGGGCAGTTTGAAGGAACAGGAAGCCAAGAAGAAGAAGAAGAAAAGCTGGGTGAGGTCACACAGAGGGCAGATGCAGTGGTGACCTGACATATATTTCACATTCACATATAGCAGTGTTTCTCAAACTGTGGGGCGGACCACCCTAGGGGGGTGCAAAGGCTTGCCAGGGGGTGCATGGGAACCCTCTTGGGTGTTTTTTTTTCTTCAGGTTAGAACATGTAGCTGGTAGAACTAATGTCTTAGCGTTGGACTCATTTTAGGGACATACAAGAAATAAATCTGTTGCCATGGTGATTTGAATAGACTAGACAGAGTTTAGGTTTGGAAAATAGACAAAGACTGGACTGGAAAAGAAAAATGTGGCATGTTTCTGTTTTTGCACAGTTTGTACAGTTTGCACTTTAATGTTCTGAGAAACATAATGTAAACGGGCTCATTGAGCCACTGAAATTGTTAAAATATTCATCTTTGTTCCAAAATGTGTTTGTTCTTCTAAAAAGTAACTTTATTGTCATAGTTGTAAGATACTGGCACATTTCCTATTTTTATTTGTATAAATATTGTCTCAGGGAGCAGTCTGTGTGAGTTTATTTATATTGTTCAACCAAAAATCTAAGTTATTTTTAATTTGAGCAAAAAATTATTCAAGGAAAAGCAAAAAGTATTGTTACAATATTGATGTTTCTTTAGATAAGTTATAATTGCACCATTGTTACAATGTTGTTGGGGTTGAGAGGGGGTGGCCTGGAGATGCTTTGTCCTCCAAAGGGGGCTCATAGAAAAAACCTGAGACATGTAGTAGGTTACATTAAGATTTTATATTTTTTTTTATTGGTAAGATGTTACGTTGATACATAATTCATTAAAACTTGATGAAGTTGTGCTGTTCCACTATAACTCTGTATTTTAGGGTAGTGTTTGTGTTGGATCTGAGAAATCAGATCAGCTGCTGCCCTAGTTTACCTCCTGCATGCGATTCTCCTCCTCGTTCCAAATCTGTTATTAAGTATGACTCTGGTCTCTCCCTCATGCTGCCCTGATTTTTATTTTAGGTCTTTGAGGTGAGTGATGTTGCTATAGTAAATATGGTCTAAACACTGGGGTCTGCATGCACTTGATGAGTCATACTTTTAAACTGTTCAGACTTCCTCCTTGTCTTGTGTCTTGCTATGCCTCCCTCGTTGTTTATGGTATTTATCCTAATAAGCAGTTGAATAATAAGTTATGCTGCTAATCTGATAAAAATTGCTGAGCTTTAAAACTCAGTTGTTTATGTTATGTTGTGCTCAGCTGTTGTTTTCAGACTGTAAATAGTATTTTACCCTCATATTTCAGTTACGCAGCTCCTTCAACAAGGCCTTTAGCAAGAAGGGCTCTAAACCACCCGGGTCGTACGCTGACATTGAGGAGATTGCCACCCCAGAATCCTCAGCACCGTCGTCTCCTAAAGTCCACCATGATGTGGGTAATCCTCCATCGTCAATGAAATCCTCAGTGTCCGCTTCATCATCAGGGTAAGGCCCATCACACGGTGCTTGCACAGGTCTTGAAAGTCCTAAAAAGTATGGAATTTGTTTTTAAAAAGTTGTTTTCCAGACTTTGAAAAGTCTGGAATTTTGTGTGAAAATCTTAATAAGGTATGGAAAAAGTTTCTCCCATGATCAAATTTTAGAGTATGCTCAAGGCACATAATGTTTAAGATAAGAAATACATGAGTTTATTAGTTTATTTTGAGCTTATGGACTCTATGTACAGTGCTAGTGCTAATTCCATATACATGTACAATATTCAATACTGTTCATATACATTGCATTATTGTACACAGACATACATGGAAAGTTTGCTGAAAAAAAAAATTACATGAGCAAGTATGCATAGAGAAGTATACATAGGGAATACACACATAGCATCAACTCTTTCCCCTCGGACTCCTACTAGAAACAACTCATATATATATGTTACTATAGGGCTACCCATGGAATATATTGTTTTTTCAGTGTGCTGTTTCTTTTTCCAGTGGCTACAACCATTACTACTTTGGGGAAAAAACTGCCAAAAGTTTGTGTGCCAGCACCACTCTACTAAAAAATCCTGGGGAGAGCCCTGCGTTTATCAAAATGACCTTTTCTACTACACACAACAGGCATAATCTCAACCAGAAAAGTGGGCATGCAAATGTAAAAGTGCAAAAAGCCAAGGTCTTGCTGGAAAAAATAGCAGTTTTGAAAAAGTCTGTTGCAATGAACTGGTGACTTGTCCAGGGTGTACTCTGCCTTCACCTATAAGTATCTGGGATAGGTTCCAGTGACCCCCATGACCCTAGTGAGGATAAAAAAGGTTCTAATAATGAATGAAGGAATTAATGAGAAAGTCTGGATTTTTTTACGGTGGGATAAAGAGCAAGTACCCTGCCATCAGTACTTTTTTGAACTGTGTTTTGTCAGGTACATTTGTTAGCAGCTGATGTAATATTCATGTTTGTATCAAATATTATGACAGACAATAAGGATGTTTTCACTCTTGCAGTCAAAACAAGTACACCAAGCCTCTTCTAAAGTCATTTGTGGTGGGAATGTGATCCAACATTGATTTTACTCAACCACCTGTTGTATTTTGCACATTTGACTTTAACAACCCTGTTGGCCAGATGTTGTGTTTGTACCAGTCTGCTAGCTATTAATTATGTAGGGATGCATTTTGATCAAGATTCAAGAATGTTTATTGTCATTATATGCACATAAAAAAATTAGAGGTAGTCGTGAAAAAAAAATTATTAGACCACCAAAAGTCATCAAAAACAATGGTTATGCAATCAAGTTCTAACTAAAACAGACAGAAAAGAAAACATGGAATGTTTAAAAGCACTGTTTTTGTCAGTACGATGTCATAGATATTGATGTAAGAACTTGTGTGATTT
>JAPTGZ010000022.1:2716446-2735627 GCA_029814645.1 Fowleria isostigma
AAGTTTTGACACAAAAAAAAAATCAAGATTTGATACCAAAAATGAAGGTTTCAAAATTTTTAAGCTTAGTAAAATCAGTTGTGCTATATAAGTGCAGTCTTTTTACCATTTATCAACCAGATTCTTTATCAGTCCACTTATCGCTTTTCATTGGGTGAGGGAATAAAACAGTCCAAATGGGCAGTTATTTCAATTTCTATACAGAAATTATGACATATACAGTGTGCACAAATAATAACACATGGGGGTTGTCACACCAATAGCGTATCAAACATGTGACATTTCTGCAAATGAATGTCATGCTGTGTGGAAAAATGTTTTTTTCATATTGGAGGGATTTCCCCCCTTTCCATGTGCAATATAATTATTACCTTGGAGCGTTCTGCCTTGGCGCCATGTTGGCTATGTTCTAAACCAAAACAATGCAGCATACGTGTGACATCATCATGCATGTACAACAAAGGCAGAATCAATAAACAGGCAGGCAAAAGGTTGAATTGAACTACTGGGAACCTGTTCTCAAGAAGAACCAGTTCTTGATTCCCATCTGTAGAAACTAACCTGCTAAATCTATTAAATAGTCTCCAGTCAGCTTTGGATTAGAGGCAGGTGGTGCTAATGGTTTCTCTTTGACAGGAAACCCTCTGCTCTAACTTTACTGTCCTGGTATGTTGTGAAACTCCAGGTCCATGGCCAGAAGGCGGTATGGGAGGACCCAGTGGAGTGGGTGAGGGGTACCCTGCCTTGGCCCTCTGCCCAGCAGGACCAGGCAAAGCTGTTCCATCTGCCTCCCCCCAGCATAGGCTCCAGCAGCCCCGGTCAGGCCAGCGAGGAGAGGCCCCATAAGGAGACTCCACCCAGCTCCATGGAATCTGACCCACTAGTAAGACAATGCATTTCAACCCATTTCCCACAAGCATTTGTCACATTCTTTAAATTTGATATTAATAAAATCTACTCACGTCTCATCTCTGTCTCTTCTTTGTCGTAGATGGCAATGCTTTTAAAGCTTCAGGAAGCCGCCAATTACATTGAATCCCCAGACAAAGAAGATCCTAGCCTGCCGAAACTTTGAACAAAAGGCTAACACTTAGACTTAGCACTTCAGATAGTTTTAAGCATTTTATTTGGTCCACTGTAGTGGTGCATTCAGGAAAACAAACACACAAACCCTCAGAAATGGCTGTAGGACATGTTTTAAACTGTCATTCCCAGCAAGATGTTGAAAGTGTGACTGACATTTATTTCCACATCATTTTAATACATACAGTATTTTCAACAGGCAAATATTTACAAGTATTCAAAGAAACCTATATTGTCTTACTCAGCACAGTTTGACTGAACCACATCCACTTCAGCTCAAATCTCCGTATCACCGCGTTAGCCCTCAGTACTGGTAGATTGGTGCTAATAGATCACTATGAAACTCATCATCTCAGCACTTAGACTTCAGGTGATTACTGGGTTCTTGTCAAATGGAACGATTCTCAATTAATGCTCATTTACTTTTGGAAAAGAGTATGACAGCATGACTCCTATTTATTGCAAAGTTCTGTGGTACATATCTACTGTATAAGTCTTTGAAGGCTAAACCTTATACATATGCAATCCTGAACTTTACAACCCGAGCAGGTGAAACTCTTAAAATGCCTTAACAACAAAGACGTCAATGTCAGTTCAACTTTCGCAGAATAAACTGGTGCTTCTGTCAATGTCATCACAGCTAAGATAGCTATATTTTCAATTTTCCACATTTATTTCAGTTAATCAGTATTTAGTTAAGAATAGCATTTCAGGATAACTTGTTATTTCTTACATTTTTTTTTACATCTTTTATCATTTTTATGGTTTTAAAGCTGACAATTTTAACCTGCTGTCATACTCTTTTGCATAAAACAAAACCTATTTATCAGTGATGCCAGGTCATCACTTCTCCACTGCATGGTGCCATTTTCCAAGCACTTAACGTAGTTCAATGAACGGCTTTATGTAAAAAGTAGTGTCTCCACTATTGCCATATGTATCAGGTATTAAATACTTACTACACAGGGATGATACAACAAAAACTCTCTGAAAGTAAATTCAGCAAATACTATTTAAGTCCTTTTTTGTTTTGTTGAGAGTGCAGTTGTTTCAGATCTTTCCCCCATATTTAGAGTAACTATTCTGTATATACTGTGTGTACATACCATCAGGCTACATCACAGTTATTTTATCTACGTTAGTTGCTTCATGCAAATATTTATCATTCTGAACCAAATAATGTACTGAAACTTTAACCTGTCATAGCGACTGTCGCATTAAGGGTTTAAATTCCACTATGAATGTATAGAAAACACTTATAAAACACTATCACACATCTAGTAGGTGCTTTTTAAAGGAAGCCTTATTGCTAAGCTTCACTGCAAACACTTTTAACAACGGCTGAATAGTGACATTAAAGCTACCTATACCCATTTCATTTTCAACTTTTCATGCACCCCAACAGGATGAGAACTCTGTTAACGTCACTCACGCATAAGATCATCATCTAGGTGTGTACGGTGCTCTTTAAACAATATCCCCAGACTGTTCAGTGTTGAGTAAAGGTCATTTAGACATTCAGGTTTAGACTAGCAAAAGTTGTGTGTCCTAGAAATGTCTAAAGAAATGTGAAATAGAAATATTTTTTTGGGATGTGTTGTGGAAGAAATGTTTATAAGACATTAGGTCGAGACTTTTGTGGACAACGTGCAGTGTTGATGCAGTCGTACATGAGAACATTTTGGATACACAGCACAGCCATGACAGATAACGTGTTACATGAAGTTCAAGGCGGTGTCGGATAACCCATATGTGTATCATTGTTTAGGTGCTCACATATAAACATATATAAATATAAATGCTGTAAATGAATGTTACACCACTTTTATGACAGCTTGATAAGAAAGTTTCCTACTTTAAACTGTGTCTGAGCTGCTTATGCTTTGTTACTGCACTGTTTGCTTAAGAATGAGCAAGCAAACCTTCAAGCTAACGCACAGCTCCGATTGGTCACCTCTAAACTTAAACATGTATTGGGGAAAAACAAAACGCCAAAAAACAGCCACTGAGCGCCACCCAGGCTTCACGCCAATTGAGAATGAACATTGTGATTGTAAATATTTCAGATACTAGACAGTATTACCAACCCCAGCCTGGTCTGAAAAGCCATCGGTTCCAGTTTCTCATCTCATTGACTGGTTGTTGTGCCTGTTGCTCTGTAGTAACTGTGATTTGTGTTTGCTTTCTAGTATATCAGGACTATGCAGCAACTTTTACTGGTGTTGGCAATCAACAAATGTTTGAACTGCTCTTAACAAACGAAGCATGTTTTCATCTGGTCTGTCTCGGTTGGACCACTTTGGACCAAATTGCAACACAGGATATTAAAAAAAAAAAAAAAAAAAAAAAAAAAAATGGAAGCTTGTTAGCAGGTGATGCTACTGTAAGCCTTAAAGAGAGGAGGAGATGTTTGGCGTTGAGTTGAAGACAGGGTTCTTAGAGGTAGTTAGGATGCTCTTTTATGTGTTTTGTCCTCACGAATGGCAACAAATGTATTCAAGCCAGATGTATAATAAATGGTCAAATGACGGTAAAGAAAAAAAGAGTAAAAATATGATTATTATTCTGAAATAGTTTCCAACAATCAAGCACTTCAATCTGACTAGTTCATTAAAAAAAAATAGAATTGATACAGGAATAAATTGGAAAAATCTTAGGCCAATACAGGTTGCTGAATAGTCATATTTTTTGCAAAGCTTGTTGTGGACTAAACTAAAATTAAAAAGGAAAAAAAATTGTTATGCGGTATCTTATGTCACTGACGTGCAAATGTTAAGGGTTTCTAAGTGTTGTACATGCATGTAAACTTGCTGTGTGATGAGAAAAACTGTTAACATTAATGTATTGTTGAGGAAGATCATTCTAGATGATGTGTTCCTTTTTAACACTCAGATATTTGATATTTCTTTTTCTTTTTTTTCTAAAGACTCCTTTGTAAAACTTAATTTCTCTATTTTGTACAGGACATCATTGTAAAGACTGTAAATAGGTCAGCATTCTGGATGCGGCAACAATCATTGAAGAGGGAAAAGAAAAAAATAAACATCCTTAAGAGATCAGTATATTTCTTCAGAGTTGGGTCCAATACATGGATAAGGCATGCTTCTGGAGGCATTCATCCACCTATCACTGTTTGTTGGAATCAATAAAATACATGTTATATTTATTTTGCTGCTTTGTCACTTCTTCACTGTATCACTGTGATACTGTAAAATCTATAGTAATACTGTCATAGTAAATACGTTTGTGTAATAACTGTGGTCAGGGGTGCAGTGGTTCAGGATGCAGGGCGGGTCATTCACACACTGCCTGAGTACTGGAGGAAAACGCTGAATCCTAAATGGATTCTCAACTAGAGCGTACAATTATCTATGGATTGGTCCATTTTAATAGTTATATTTAAAATTGGTTATAAAGTTTCTGTCTTTTAGATCAGGGGTTTCCAAAGGGGTATGCGTACCCCCCACACAGTAAAAAATGCTAGTGTTAATTTAACATCCACAGTGTTAATTTAACACCATATGAGTGTAGGCTCATATAGACTCTGTGGGTGTTAAATTAATACTGGCATTTTTACTGTCAGGGGTACTTGGAAGAAGCCCAGGGTTTACTTGATTTTTTTTTTTTCCAGAATATATATATTAAATAAGTCATCATGTAGTGAATACAAAATAAATAATGAGAATTAATATTGAAATATAAAACATAATAAATGCACTCATATAATAGTTTTATTGTTATTCATCTTGTTTAAGCTTTGGTAACTTTTTAAGAACATTTTTGTTATTCAAAATGAGGTTACTTGAGTAGCTAAGTAATTATTTTTTGGTGTTTGAAGGTTAATTTATTAATTCATGACCAATTTATTTTTCTTATCAGCGAAAGTGGATACTTTTCAGTTTATATTTGCACACCAAATTTACTTAAAAATGATTGTAATTTTTTAATTACAGTCAAATATATGTTTTGAAGATATAAACAGAAACCTTTGCTACAGGAACAAAATTTACCTTATTTTTTCAATCAAAAATGCTGAAGCCAGATTAAAGTGTATTTCAGGGGGTATTCCACTGTAAAAAGGTTGAGAACCACTGGCTTAGATAAACAAGAATATAATTTTTATTTAACACAAATTGGATATATTTATAGTTCATGATTAAGTCTTTTGTATATACATATACATACAGCTGGTGTATTTAAAACTAATCAAATCAATTAGTAATATTAGTATTGTATTTATTTCATTTTCCCCCCTGACAAATAATGAATCTGATTTTTTTTTTTTTTGGACATTTTTATGTTACAATTACATGTTGGTTAAATTACATACTTTTTATGATATTGCATTTTAAAGTAGTATATTTTCAAGACAAATAAAGTTAAATTACACACTTGGGGTTATTTATGACTAAAAGTATGTGCCACAGAATTGTGGTCATTTCCCTTGTTTGTGCTCAGTCCTCTTGGCCCCGGTCCCAGAGGACCAGTTCCAGATGCCCGGTGCGAGTTAAAGGGTCCCGGACAGACATGGTGGTCTGAGTCATACATGGTCCCGGTGTCAGCGTTACATTTAGGGGCGGGGCCTGAACCTGCTCGGTCCTATATAAGCCCGCTGAGCCCGCACGAATGATGGCATTGGATACAGTTTCAGGACTTAACCAGTTGGGAATTAGCTGCAACCTACCAACATGCCGTCCAAGCCTGCCCCGATCAAGAAGGCGGCTAAGAAAGAACCAGCCAAGAAGGAGGAGGAGGCCGCCCCCGCCGAGGCCGCTCCCGCTGAGGCTCCCCCCGCAGAGGCTCCCCCCGCCGAGGCCGCCCCCGCAGAGGCCGAAGCTGCACCTGCGGAGGAGGCGGCCCCTGCCCCACCGGCCGAGGAGGCCAAACCCCCCACCCCTCCACCTCCCGCCGACGGTAATGCGCCCGTATGAGCCCAGAGTTGTGTTTTGTCGCTGGATGAACCTGGACCAGTTGTTAAACCCTTTAATTCCAGCCGTTTATTCCAGTTTATGAAGGCTAAGAGAACGGCCACTTACGCACGTGCACCTGTGCACGCGCAGTGCCAAGGTGCGCGTGGCACTGGTAAGAGGTTGTGGCCCTCGAGATCAGACGGAAACAGCGGGTTGGACGACCGGCCTGGTGTTTGTACTTGTACACCTGTAAAAGAGTATTTCATTAACGTAACCCCTGCGGTCTGTGGTCATTTTACTGACACAGATAAAGTATTCGGATACTTGAATCTGGAACCGCTGCTCTAATCATCATCCTGTCATCTGTATGTAATATCTGCTGCTCCTGTGACTGCACGGCAAAACGTCTGAGTAACATCTGATCAATACTCAGAGGTGGCAAAAATACTCACATTAGTAGAAGTACAGCTACTTATAATACCCTCGTTAAAGTAGAAGTACTGAGTCAACTCTTACATAAGTAAAAGTAAACTTCTCAATTGTAATTAAGTACAATTGAGAAGTTGTAAAGTAAAATGTATAACTCCATTTTTTCGCCATGAATAAAACAATACTTTTTAATTTAACCAGACAAAATCATAAAAGTTTCTGTTTTCTAATTCCACGGTGAATGAAGGGACGTATTTTAAGTGCTGTCACATCCTTTTAGGTCGAAAAAGTAACGAGGCTATCCTAAAAAAAAATGTAGGGAGTAAAAGTCAAAAGCTGCCAGAAAATAAATATTCAAGTAAAGTACAGATACCTTAAGAAATCTACTTAGGTACAGTAATAAAGTCTTTATACTTCCCACCTCTGTATATATATCAGATGTTGCTCATATGCTTTGATGATAAACCATAATAAAACATATATAAGTTTTATTATTAATGCTCAAAGGTAACAGATCTCCTAGCCTCACTGATATGCTCTAGTCATATCTTAACCTCTAATATCAGCTGAAGCTCCTGATGCACCACAAGCACCTGCTGCTGCCACTGAAGCTCCTGCTAGTGGTAATAAAAAGATCACGTAGACTTTCAACTCATACCTGACATAGATGCTATTAAATTCTTTATTTTTAAGGTAACATGTACAATCTAAACTCAATAACCTTTTCACCATTTTCTTTTTACACTTAAAGGCAAATTTCCAACCATGACACTAACTCCTGTAATGTGTGATGCCCATATATTCTAACCTCTAATATCAGCTGAAGCTCCTGCTGCAGAACAAACACCTGCTGCTGCCGAGGCTCCTGCTGATGGTAAAAACAGACTCACATGGGTTCCATCCAATATTCTAAGTAGGTGATATAATGTTCACCTTAAACTCATTATGTTAAGGCTAACAGCACTAACTGATTCCATCCTAACTGAAGCGCCATGGCCTGTATGCTATACTGCAGATATAATTATATATATTTTAACACTTAATTAAAGGACAGATTTTCCACAGAGACTCTTAACTCTACTAATATGTGATGCAGATATTTTCTAACTCCTAATGTCAGCTGAAGCTCCTGCTGCACAAGAAACACCAGCTGCTACTGAAGCTCCCGCTGCTGGTAAAAACAGACTCTTGAGTTTCAACAGACATTTTAAGGTGTTATTAAAGTGTTCATGTAAAACCTGGTAAGGCTAACAACACTAACTTAATAATCTTTCATTGTAGCACTATCCGTCATATGCTGTCTTGCAAAAGTATTTTAATTATCGGATCTTAAAGGTTGATGTGGTATGAAGGTAGCTTCACTAAATGTGCTTCATGCTCATGTTTTTTTAACTTTTAATGTCAGCTGAAGCTCCTGCTGCAGAGGGATCAGCGGAGGCTCCTGCTGATGGTAAAAGACTCACTTGAGTTAAAATACTTACTTCATACGTCTAAAATATCCATCTCAAACTGGTAATGGTAAAGCTAACAACACTAATGTGCTGCTGAATAACCTTTTCACCGTAGCCCTGTTCTATCATCATGCACAGTATCTTCTTTTCCAAGGTATCCCATTAGCCTCATTGCACTAATTATTAATATCTAACATTTAATATTAGCTGCTGCTGCTCCTGCCGCTGAAGAAGGTGCTCCTGCTGCTGACGCCGAAGCACCAGCCGATGGTAAAACAACCTGTAAAAACACATTTTCCTGCTCACTCCTCTCTTTGAAATTACTGAGAAGATTTTGGTCCTGTCAATTTGACATACACTGAATAATGAGCTAATGTAAGTGTAATAATTCCAGTGTGGGAGGCAGAGCGCTGTGACATTAGATGCTGTGGCTCTGCTCAGTACATGCTGCCAATAATAATAACGCAAATGCCTATTTAACATTAGCTGAAGCTGCTGAGGCACCTGCGCCAGAAGAGCCTAAAGCACCCACACCTCCACCTCCTCCACCCAAAGGTAACGCTACTGCCAAGAAAACTTGACCTTCCGTTGATATGTTTCTTTTTTCATCATTTATTCTCTTTTTTATTGCAGTATAATGATAAAGAAAAGCTACGCCACGGCGTCTAGTCAACTACAGCTATTTTCTGATGTAGATGACTCTTTCATCTGTGCCATTTTTCTCTCTAATTCTAATCCTGTGTGGCCCCTGCAGAGCCCACTAGTGTTCCCCTGGATCTGTTTGTTGAGGACAAGAATGACACTTCAGTCACTATCATCTGGAGCCAGCCAGAGAACATCGGGCCCTCAGGTTTGGATGGATACACCATTGAAGTCGCCAAGGACGGAAGTAAGTCCTGCTCTGCTTTGTACCAGGTGCAGTAAGCGCCGGCATGTGCACGAAAGGGGTCAGAGTATTAATACTTCCAGACAACATGTCAGCTGACATCTGGATTTCTTTAAAATCTTTCTTTAATGGATTTAATGCTTTTATGTGACAATTATTATTATGATACCCATGGTGGAGCAGCATTGAAAGACTTTTGAAGTACACTCAGAACATGTGAAATTTCTGTTTTAATGTGGGTCAGCTGTATCAGTTGCAGCTGTCCCTGAAGTGTCACTCCCAGAGTTATATCATGAGCTACCTAACTTCTCCCTACAAGGAGAGGGGCATTTCAGGAGCTGCTGTGGTCTCGCTGGAGGTCCTGCTTTTAGACTTACAGCCCTAAGCTAATATCAGCAGCAGTTCAATGTGACCTTGATTTAGCAGTCAGGACACGCTGTTTACAAATAGAATAGCAATTTTATGTCTAATACGAGAAATTTGTGACAAACATAATCCCTTAGGGAACTGTTAGTGTGACACTTAAGGCCAAAATTATTGATACCCCTGTCAAATACATGGACTTTCTTACTTCTTTAAGAAGACAAATGTATCTGAGAGTTTGTAAAGTCCAAACTTACACTTAAACATTGGTACAAAATAGTTACAAACAGTAAAATACATACATACATATAAATATAAATGTATACACACATACACATAAATTGTAATATGACGTATTTACACTTAAGCTCAAAATCATTCATACCCCTGTCAAATAGAAGGAATTTTAAATTTTTTTAAGTTACACATTAGTATTTTAACTCAGATTTGACATAAATATGACATGGAGGAAAGTCCGGTTTAAACTATGGCTATTTGTCTTGGTGTCACTGGGGTATGAATCATTTTAGACATGGTGATTTTTATTCAGTATTTAAATAAACACGTGTTGCAGTGTAACTTGACTCTAATAAATTAGTTACGGCTTCATACTTTCCTCCATGTCCTATTTATGTCAAATCTGAGTTGAAATACTAATGTAACTGAAAAAAATAAGAAATTCCTATATTTGACAGGTGTATGAATAATTTTTTGGCTTAATTGTATCTATGAATGATCTGCTCACATTGCACATCTGCACTTTTCACTTCCACAGCACTTTAACCCTAGAACACTATCGCTAAAATTAGTCCCATTGGTTAACCATGTTAACCGGGTGAAAATCACCCGGCGATAGTGTTCTAGGGTTAATGCAAATATTTTCCTGTTAATGCTGACATAAAAACACCTCTGTATTCATCCTGTCTCCACTGATCCCTATCTTTCCCTCCAGCTGACGACTGGAAGGCAGTCAATGAGGAGCTGCAGAAGTCCTGCCGTTATGTTATCAAGAACCAGACTACTGGTGACCGCCTGAAGATCCGCGTGGTGGCTGTGAACGCCGGCGGCCGTAGCCCCGAACTCGCCCTCCCTGAGGCTGTCCTGGTGAAGGAGGTTGCTGGTAAGGAGAGTGCTCACAAAGACAAAGAGAGAGAGATTTGTAACGACTCAAACAATAGGACGGAAAGTGTATCTTTATGAGCTAATGTGTTGAGTCTTATTCAGATCTTAACCACTTTATGGAATTCTAAAATACACTTATGATGCAAAATTGACCCTTT
This sequence comes from Fowleria isostigma, assembly GCA_029814645.1. NCBI lineage: Eukaryota > Metazoa > Chordata > Actinopteri > Kurtiformes > Apogonidae > Fowleria > Fowleria isostigma. The sequence goes on from JAPTGZ010000022.1 coordinate 2,726,849, forward strand.
AAATATTAATAATAGATGCTGTTTACACTAGAAGTACATAAAATCTATCTATAAAGTGCATTGGTGTTAATCATGTCTAATCTCTCTGGTAAATCAGTGTGTATTCAGATGTATAATAATGCAAGAAGACAGGGCAATTTAATTTAGTTTATTTATTTGCACACAACAGCAAATAAAACATTTGGACAAGCAAAGATTGTGCAGGTGAGATCAGAAAACCCTACAGGGCTTATAAAATTGGCTCCTGTAAAGCAAGCATAATCGTCTACAAGAAATATTATGTGATGCATCTCTTTATGTCGCTCTATGATTAGGTTGTAAAATATTCCAAAACAAATATTTGATGGGAAATAACTTGACGAAGATTTGGCTTAAACTTTATAGACCCACTTATCGTGAGAAATGCAAGTCGTAAAGGGCAGAAGTCAGAACAGAAACAGCTCAGCAATGCTTTCCTCTCAGCTGTCCATGTCTGCTAGGCACGTAGCGGCTGCGTTAACGGTATAAAACTCTGGTCTTCTCACTCTTCTCCACTTTGAGTCTGATCCAGCCCAGCCACAGTGCGATTACAGGCTTGTTAAGTACCAGGTTTTACTGATACCGTACACCAAACAGTGTTAATCATAGACGGTATATCTAAAGTGATTTACAGTAAAATGATGATCAGACCCTGGGGGCTTTAAAAGGAGGAGCTGTGTCACTTTGGCTTAGTAACAAATCGCCGATATGCGTAATGGAGAGTTCAGCAGGGAGGGAAGGCAATTTGATCCCAGGGGGAGCGCATGGCTGTATTTCAGCAGCCGCGTTCATGTTCACCATAGCGGGCGGTCCACATATAGACTCAACTTATGAATGGTTTCCTACAAAATGACCACAAAGATTAGAAAAAACTCCACGGCATGCCTGTCCTATTAACACAGAATTTTCAGCGGAGAGGTTGGCATTGCATTGTGCTTACCGCCAGAGCTCACGCTGAGGAGTGTCAGACAGTTTTCGGCAAGATCGATGGTGACAAGTGATCTGACTGTAAGCAGGTGGGGGCCGAGCAGGAGGGGGCGGATGGTAAATTCCAGTGTGTCCTGTCTCTGCGTAGAGAGTTGGGGGAGGTCGGCCGTGGGTCTCAGGTGACTTCCAAATCTCCTGACACTTCCAGAGATTCACTGTTTATTTTGAAACATGCCATCGACTTTACAGGAAGAATATTCATTAGATCTAATCCTCTGTGCACCAAGTGTAAAGACACCAAATATGTAAACCCAAGATATTTGTTGGAGTAACTGAAAGCGGTTTGGCTCAGATTTGACTTTACAAATCAGTAGCTGTTGAAGACATTGTGTCAACCGCTTAATTAACCTGTGATTTTATTGCTTTTCTGATGTGAGCAGATGTAACTGTAGCTCCAAATCATGCGTCATGAGATGTTATAGGAGAGGTGATATACAACAGTATGCCTGCTTTATTTAGAGTCCTCACAAATGTCGCTCTGCTTGACTTAGCAGGTGGTGCTTCTCCCCAAATTATTTTTACAAATGAGCATGCACAGCACTCACCAGTGTGTCACTGTCACTAACTTTCCAAGTGATTTTTTTAATTTTTAGGTTATTTTTTACCCATTGGAAGATGATATGCACTAATGGGCACAGTCAGGGGTGGAAAAAAAAAACCCTTTAAGATTGACTTGTTTTGTCATTTGTAGCTGATACATAACTGTTTGAGAAGCTTAAAACCAACTTTATAAATGATGTCTACAAAAAAAGAGAGCTGATTGATTTTCATTGTTTTAACCGACAATATTTGATGTCCACATTTACATTTTTGTCTCATAGTTTATTTGCCCAAGATAGTACTGGTTTATATCCCAGCCTTAATAATTATAGGTTTTAAGCATTATTTATACTTATATTTATTCACTCCAAGCATGATATTGGGATAATATGAAATGTTTTGTGCTTGACAGATCATTTTGATCACCAGCCCTCAGGACTTGAGAATTTAATCAAAATCACTTTACCCTTCGTAACCAGACATCCCTTCATATGACATCCCTTAATCATAGACACATTAATTTTTTTCACCAAAATTGCAGGAGTTACAGTCAACAATATACCTGACACTATGGCAGTAGTTCTCTATCTTTTTCTGATTGACCCACCTTTGGAGGCTAAAAAATCTCTAGGCCCCCCCTCAACCCCAACAACATTGTAACACTGCTGCAATTATAGCTTTTATTGAAAGACACATCAATACTGTAACAATACTTTTTGCTTTTTCTTGAATAATTTATCATGTAAATTTTAAAATAACTTAGATTTTTGCTTGAGCGGTTCAAATAAAGTCAACCAGACTGCTCCCTGGGACAATATTTATACAAATAAAATAAGAAATGTTTAATTATCTTACAACTATGACAGTAAAGTTACTTTTATGAACAACAAGCAAATGTTGGTAACAAACCATTAGTCCCATCTGCTGCATGTTCTAACCTAAAGCAAAAAAACACCCAGGAGTGATCCCATGCCTCCCCGACAAGCCTTCTCACCCCCACTGGGGGGCCTGCTCCACAGTTTGAGAAACACTGCACTATGGTAATATTAATTTTGGCAACTTCAACTAAAAACAGCAACTTTAAATATGCTGAAAAATTTGCCATTTTTTGATGTAGTGCTTTTTACTCTACATAAAAGAGATGTTTTTCATAAAGATTTCAAAAATGGTTGAAACCAACAAATGTGTTTGCATTGCCTCAAAGTACTAGAACTACCCTTTCCATCCATGTATTACACTCTTACGCAGGTAAATGTAGGCCCACTCATTATCATCTGAACCATTATTTTAACCTGTTACCGCTTGACCACGCCTTAATGTTAGACTCATTACACCATTAAATAGAACAAGAATCTTACTTTTAGCGTACATATAAACAGATTAACAAATGTTTTCAATTAAAGGGATGTTAGTTTTAGTTTATATGGTATTAGTGTAATACCATATAAATTCTTCTCGATTGCAGGTTTAAACCTTTTAAATGTCCTATTTCAAGCACCCGTTTGACTTTATCTGTTTCTATCCAAATTCAAAAATATTTGAAATGGTGACAATATGGGCTTAAAAAACATTCAGATGAAAACTGCAGGGATTAGAGGGGAGGTAGTTACATTACTTTTACAGCCACTTAAGCACAGAGAAAGCCTGATGGCACCAAGGAAATTTACAGGCTTAAATTGGCTTAGATCAGCTCACACAGGCTTATTGACTTGCGTTAGATTTGTTGGTCACAAAAGGAGATCACATCCTCTTATTTCAACCCGGAGATCACTAAACAGGATCTAACACTCCTGTTCAAGCTGCTTCTGTCTGTCGCTGATAAGCTGTGCAGCAAACAGGTATCAGACAACTAAAACAAAGAGAAATATATTAATCAGATTTGGTGCTGGCTAATGATTTTAACCCTTTAACTGCTTGCTCGACCATATGTTTTATCACATTTTGAGTCCCTATATTTCAACAAGTGGAATTTATCTGAACCTTGAGCCTAGAAAAATGAAAATCACTAAAGACATTTTGACTGTTTTTGGTAAAAATATGAAAGATATGAATACTTTTTTGGCATAAGAGGCCTTCCTGAACATAATTATGTTATTTGATACCACAGAAAACTTTTTTCCCCCTTCCCCTTTATTTTTCTTTAACAAATTAATAAAGAAATAACCTTGCCCCCAATCCTAGCAGAGAAATAAGAATACAAATCCAGACATACAGAAAATACATACCTATATAATTTTCTAAATTAATAGAAATAGTAAGTTAAAACAAATAAATGAATGATATACAAATAAAAAAAATGACAATACAATTATACAAGTTATAAAATCAGATCATAGTCATGTACAATTGGAATACAATCAAGTCATACAGAGCTGTGGTTTTTCAAGAAAGCCATGTAAAGACCCCATAAAGAGGCACATTTCTTGTCCTTTTTAACAATATGTGTTAGCCTTTCCAAAGCAAGAGTAGCAGCCACTTCTTTTATCCAGAAACCAACAGAGAGTATGTCCATACTTTTCCATAAAAGTCCAATTATTTGTCTGGCTTGTCCAAAGTCAGTGAGTAGGGACTGCTGCAAGGCTACAGCAAAATCACCAAAAAAAAATTAGGTATGTAATAACTTTTCAAAAACTTGCTCAACCAAATGGTTGAATCTATGGTAAGAGTAGACAAAGTAAGCCAATATGAAATAATGGATTATTTGTTATAAAATCAAATCCTCTGTTCATCTATTGCTGCAAATATTAAATATTTAGTGGTAGTATGTCATGAATATGTGGAAAGAATTAACTTAGTAATTTCTGACACTTTCCGAGTTACTATTAGCAATTATGTAAATTTAAAAAAAAAAAATATATATATATGTACATATATTACTCACCCAAGGGAATAAGAAATGTAAACTTTCATTTTTTCATCATGTTTTTCTTGGTGGGGTGGTTAAAGGTTTAACGAGTTGTTGGATGTTTGTGATTCTCTTTAGATCGTCCCAAGGTTCGTTTGCCTCGCTTCCTCAGGCAGAGATACGTGGCCTATGTTGGAGACAAGATCAATCTGACCATCCCCTTCACAGTAAGCAGCAGACGACTGAGCCTCATCTAAACAACACTGGCAGGAGTTTTAGTTCATGTGTCTAGTTTCTTATTTCTTTCTTTTTTTTTTTTACCTCAGGGCAAACCCAAACCTGTGGTGTCCTGGACAAAGAATGGACAGCCCTTGGACACAAAGAGGGTGAACATCCGCAGCACGGACAGAGACAGCATCCTGTTCATCCGCGCGGCCGAGAGAGAGGACTCTGGAGTGTACGAGATGGGTGTGAAGGTCGAGGACTTTGAAGACAAGGCCTCCCTCACCCTTCAGATTGTCGGTTAGTGAAAATACTCGTGTCAGTGATTACACAGGAAACATTACTGAGCATTTTTTCCTGAGTCAAAAGTATTTTCCTCAAAAAGAGTAAACTTGAGTTTGGAGAGTAGAAGTTTTACTAAGAGAAGGAGAAAAATTATAGATTATTTGATAAATAGGCAGAGCTTGTCAAAAAAAAGTTACATTTTGTTTGTCGGCCATACTGTTAAATTCTTTCCATTTTATTCAGTTTTATTGTATTTTATTTATTTATTTTTTTTCCCAAGTCATAAATGAGTTAATTATAAAGAAGAAAACAAGTGCCAGGGAAATAAAGCGAGACATGGGGAATACAGTTTGTTAATTTTTATTCAGTAAATTCTGTTAGATTTGAGCCATTATTTTTTAGGTGGTAAAATGTCAGCAAAATGAATGTAATGACTCTTCTAAAGAATTACTCTGTTTGAAGATAGTTTTGACTCTGATCATAAACATCTTTATGGGTGACGAAAATTCAAGCAGAGTAAATTTACAGAATTCACAATAGAGTTGAATATAACTCTGAACTGAACAATGTGGCAAAAGAGTACTTTTTCAGACACTGAGTTGAGTCAAATATCACCACAAAGAGTTAAATATTAAAACTATATTGAGGAGGATTGACTCTAGAAAAACAGGTCTACCCAAAGAGTAACTTGTACTCCTTTTAGAGAGGGACCAAATGTTATCTCTTCAATTTAAATACATTTTACTCAGGCAAATTTCCTGTGTGTTTACGTGGACGCTTTAACACTGGACACCTAATCCATGTGCGGTCATTCACAGAACTGCCAGGACCTCCTGCCAGCGTCAAAATCGCCGATACCTGGGGCTTCAATGTGGCTCTGGAATGGACCCCACCCACTGACAACGGAAACACAGAAATCACAGGTTACACAATCCAGAAGGCTGACAAAAAGACCGGAGTAAGTGTCCGACCGCTGTGTGGATTTATAAATACTATTGTGATTGTTCATATAGTCTGACCTCCTGATGACACACTTTACTTCTCAACTCTGCTCATATGTGGTGTCTTCACTCTTGTGTTTTCCTAGGACTGGTTCACTGTGTTGGAGCATTACCATAGACTGAATGCCACCATCTCTGACCTCATCATGGGCAACACCTACAAGTTCAGAGTGTTTTCTGAGAACAAGTGTGGAATCAGTGAGGGTGCCGCCACGACAAAGGAGGAGGCCAAGATCCTGAAGACAGGTACGGCTTTCATTTATAGCTTCATCACCAAAAGGGAAATTCATACTCATTTATTTAAGTACTTATTATGTCATTTCACTTTTTTATATATTTGTTCTGATGCCTCTAAACTACTGCCCCAACACTGAATGATTTAAAGGAGTGATATTAGGCTTTTTTAGAATGGAATTTTACATTTTAAAACATTTTCTTGTGGTCCACATAAACTGTAAATGCTATGTTTGGTCTGAATTCTTCATTAGTTTAACTCCACAGATCCATCTTCAGACCAGCCAGTTAAGGTGTTAGAGGTTTACACATGTCTGTCCTAGATTGGTGTGTACAAATATTAGGTGTAAATATGATTTAGATGTGTTTAAACTGAACCGAGAATTAGCCATATGGACTACAACCACTGCTGCTGATATTGTACTTGTTTATGCAAATGTAGCGATGAAACTACTGATAAAATGAAAAAAACTAAGAAGAAATTAAAACGGGTTGTAGAAATCTGCTTGATTTCTGCCAAAATTAATATAAAGATAGCTCTGCAACACCTGGAGGGTTCAAACTCAAACTTTATCAATTATTAGGGTCCACAAATGCACAAATAAATGTACCAAAGGCGAAGAAACGTGGGTTTAGCATAATATCACCCCTTTAACACAATTAAACATACAACTTCAATGATTGCAAGATAATTTTATTATCTATGTTTATGACTTCTCACAAGAAAAAGCTGTAATTTCACCCACATCTGTGCAGGACACCCAGACAACAGACAAAATAAAAGAAAGCTAATCATCTGAAATTGATTTTTCACATTAATTAATTAATAATAATAATGGATGAGATTTCTATAGCACTTTTCAAGGCACCCAAAGCGCTTTACATTATTGATTCATTACTCATTTGCACCCCCTCCAACTACCATCGAACATTTATACGTATTCATACACCAGTGTGAGTGACACCAGAGGCCAGGTGGGTGAAGTGTCATGCCCAAGCACACAATGCCACATGACTAGGGACAACCGCCAACCCTTCAGTTGTTGGACGACCCGCTCTACCTCCTGAGCCACAGTCGCCCTAGTTAGCTGAATATAGACACACTTACCCAAGTCTAACTGCGCATAACTATGTACATGAACCTCTCTCTTCAGGTATTGACTACAAGCCTCCTGAGTACCAGGAGCACGACTTCAACGAGGCACCCAAGTTCACCACCTCCCTGGCTGACAGAGCCACTACCGTCGGCTACAGCACCAAACTGCTCTGCTCTGTCAGGGGCTGCCCAAAAGTACGTAGCAGGACTTTTATTTTCATGCATAAACTATATGATGTTGTACGCATCAAGACTAAAGTAACATTTCTTTCAATGTGTATTCATTCATCTACCAACAGAAGTAGCATTTCAACACTTGATCAGAAGAAATCTCACTCCTTAACCACCAACTAAATGTTTGTGTGTACCATAACTCCGACCTCCTGCCAGCAGCCTCATAGTGATATTAACCCTTTGTAGGACACCCAGTGAAATACTCTGAACTTAGAAACTTCAACCCTAGTGTGTTACTGGACATCTTCATTTACCTCCTCATTGACTGGTGCGACAATGGTCTCCCAATTCTTAACATAAAACATCCAAGCACCACTTGCTAAAAAGTAAACACATACAATAAAACAACTGTTATAAGGTCATATACTGACAAAAATCATTCAAATGTCTATAAAATATTTCTGAATTACTGTATAGAATAAGAAAAACAAACATTCTTCTTGACCTCACTGAGGAACCGCATATTTAATATTTGCATAAATTACCAAACATAGTCACTTGGATAAAGCTGTGGATGACTTTCATCTGTAAACCCAAGTCTAAATATTAGGAATCCTTTAGTGTTTCCGTGATTATGCCCCTGAATCTCTTCCCTCATGGTTAAAGTGAACTCCACCATAGACACTCCACGTGTTTACAAACATAGTCGGTCGGTAATGTGCATTTTTGAAAATTTGCTGTGTGCATTGTGGGAAGCGGAGTTCCACAAAGAGAGAACCCAATGGCTTTCGCTTGGTCGACATGTTTGTTGTTGCTATCGCAGCTATGTGGAACTTCACTTCCCACAACAGACACTGTGACAAATTTCTGAAAATGCTTGAGTCAAAATTGTTCATCGTGAAGGAAGAGATTTAGGTTTGTAATCATGGAAAGACTTATGAATTTGTGATACTTAGGCTATGACTATGGTTTTACAGATGTGATGAAAGGTTGGTGATGAAGGTCATCCGTAGCTTTAGTGCTTGTTGAAATTGCCAAAAAGTCACTTGCCTGATAAAGGGTTAATAATTGCAAAAATAACCAAAAATAGCCACTTGTGCGATAAAGGGTTAATGTTTATGAAAATTACAAAAAATACTCACTTGCCTGATAGAGGGTTAAGGTGACAACTAAAGATATTAATGTCCTATCTGTCAGTATTTTGACTGTAGTAATGCTAATGCTAATGATATGGCTGTGGCTCTGTCCTCGTTAGCCGCTACATGAACCTCTCTCTTCTCTCATAATCCACTGAGTCGACAACTGCTGATCTTAATGGGAAGCCTCTGATTAGTCTGGTATTGTTTGCTTTTAAATTTGGCCTGTGGTGGGAGTGGG
>JAPTGZ010000022.1:2861116-2872292 GCA_029814645.1 Fowleria isostigma
TAGCTGGGATAGGCTCCATGCGACCCCCATGACCCTAGTGAGGATAAAGCGGGTTCAGAAAATGAATGAATGAATATCAATCCTTGAAGTCATTGTTCTGGCTCCATATAAGAGTAGCTGCCTTTTCCTGATTAATTTCTAGCTGGATGCTTGAAAGATCCTGGATCAAGACTGGTCATTACAAGGAACAATCATTCATATTTATGATATTAAATACCCTATTAAAAGCAAACTAATGAAAGGATAAAATTTGAACATAAATTACTCCCGAGAAAGAAATCCAAGTACAGTGCAAAGGCTGAAATCACCTATGGAGAACATGAATAGGGTATGTACTTGGAGCTTTGAGTTCAAAGTCCCATTGAATAACAAGAAATGAGTGGAACCTGAGATCTGTTCTGGTCCAGCTGGCAGAAATTGAGATATTTTGGCTTCACTTGCAATGTTGGGAGTAATGCGTTACAAGAGTAATAAATCACAGTTATGGATTTCTGCTGTAACGTGGTAGTAAAAGGCATTACTGATCAATTTTTAATAATATTTTACTTAATACATGTTCAAGAGAACTTGCATTATAACAAATGATTCGAACATCATAGACTGTAATAGACTGTAGCGTTACTTTCCTAGCTGTCCGTCCGTCCGTCCACATGTACTTCGGGGCGCAAATGTATGCATCCCAAGGCTGTCCTTGTGGGGGGGGGGGGTGTTGTTCTACAGTGCACTCATTCTTCATTACGATTGTGTGTATGTAATGGAAGTAATACATCAATCATATAACACATTACAATTTTGAGACAGTGATATTGTAAGATAAAAATTACTTTTAACTAAGATTGTCAAAATTAACATGTTAATGTGGATTAATCCATCATTGTAATTAATTAGATTAAAAATTTTAATGCAATTAAGTCATCTGTAGTGCAGAATGGCTTTGAATGTCTCTCGCAGTGCCTTTCGGACAGTTTGTCCAAGTAGAGTTACCATCACACATGTGCAAATAGACAGTTGATCTGGTAGTGACAGACAGCAGAACCAACCGATTACGATGGAAGATGTTAACAGTACATTGGCCTTCTGGATGGGAAATTTGAGTACAAAAAACAAAGATGGAATAGTTGTTTTGTTTCAAGTTGTTTTGTTGTAACTGTTGAAGGTGTTTAGTAAACATGTTAAATTAAGTGCATATATATTTCCTTCTTTCTTGAGTCTGCTTCCTCATGCACAACAAAAACGTGATTAATATAGATTAAAAATGCATGATATTTAATTGTGATTGATCAAAATTAATCCACAGCAACCCTGTGATAAATCTGATTAAATTTTTTTTTCAGCATTTTTAGCACTACTTTTAACTAACAGTAACAAGTAATCTGTAATGTATTACAGTTTTGTCTTTGAGTGTCCAAAAAAGTCTGATATATTATTATTATTATTATTATTATTACATTTTGTTGTAGCTTGCACACCACTGTTAACTTGTGAAGAGATGTGACTGTGTAAGAGTACTTATCAGACTGTGATTGGTGTGGGATTTAGCACAGATTATTGTTAATGCAGCAGGTGTAACGTCTAAGCCTATATATATATATATATATATATATATATATATAGTTTTTGGTACCTAGTGATCATTGAGGTTAATTTTAGTCCACAAAACAAAGGCAGTCTAGTGGAACCAGGTTACTGAAAATAAACAACTGTGTCATTTGACCGAGGAGGCAGTTTTAATAGTCAACATCTGAACCAATAAAATAGCACTTGAACTATCATGTGCAGTATGCAGTTCAGTTTATCCTAATATAAAAGTTAATAACCCACCTCTATTGCTGTTGACACCCCATGTGGGTGACTGAGAGGGATCTGAGAGGCCCATATCGTTCTTGGCATAGATTCGAAAATGGTATTCTGCCCCAGGAAGAATGTTATTGGCTGTGTATGTGGTGGTGGTGAGGCGGTCGGCCACAGTCTTCCACTGTCTGTTGTTGGAGTCGCGTTGAGACACCACGTAATACAAACGGTCATCCAGTTCTTGGTCGGGAGAGGGAGCCCATGATACTAACACTCTGCCATGGACTGTTTGCTCCAGCTCCACTGGCCCTGGACTCTTGGGTTCATCTAGTCACAAGTAAAAGGAAAATGTTGATTATGTTGTGGAGAGAGGGAAAAAAAACCTCAGTAATTAAACACGTTTATTCGTTTAGGCCTAATATGGATGCTTATCTTCCTGCTCTTTTCCCGTAAAGCTCATGTAATCCTATCTTCATTTCATTCACCAGGAATTTGATTCTATTTTGATAGATTGTTATAAGGTAATTACATTCTGTTACTGTGGGTTATAACATAAAAATGAAGCCTCTCATTGTTGCTATTAATACTCTCTTGTACTTATCAGAGTTTATTGACATTTAATTGGTTGAATATTAGTGTTGTTCATCACTGCAGCTATTCTTCTCTTTGGCTAAAAGAATCACAAGATAACCCAAGCAATTAGGTTGGTTATTTTCACTCTTCATTTGCAGGTTCATTAAATGTTAAAAGCGTCCATTATTTCTTCATTTATGCCAAATAATAGCTGTTTACACTCCATTATACCCCTGCAACTCAACTTGAACTCAACCTCTTTGCCTATATTTGTCATGTAAACCGGTGTACTGGCAATACCAGCATTATTTCTTTCAAACAAATTTTAGTACAAAACAAGTTACTTTCATTGTATAGCATTTAGGGGTTATTGTGTAAATCACTTTTTCTTCTACTTACCTGTGACTCTAACCTCAATGTCAAAGGAGGCCTGGCCCACAGAGTTTTTGGCTATGATGGTGTAGACTGCTGAATCAGAGCGCTTTGATGAGGGAATAACAAGCTGAGACATTCCTTCTGAATTGATAACATTAATCCAGGGGGATATTGGCTCATCATCCTTCAGCCAAGTTATTTCTGGTGGAGGTTCAGCCTGAAGACATCAAAATCAGAAAGAGGATAGAAAAAAGTTAGTCACACTGTACTAAACCAATTACTCAAGAATATGGTGCAGGTGGAGCAGTAGATGCACCGGATGTACGCTGATTCATACCTCATAGTTAATTTTGACACGCACAGAATTTCCCGCTCTGACAACAATGAAGTCCTCTGGGTCTTTAAAACAAGGTCTCACTGGATAGAAAAACATAAAAAAAAAAAAAAAAAAGAAATCCAAACAATTCTCTAGGTAATGGAACATTAGTATTCACAGTAAAGGGCAGCAACAACTTACTGTTGGGATTCTTTGCACACACCATTGCAGAGGGAGGGCTTAGATCTCCTGCTCCTGACTCATTGATTGCTGAAACCCTAAACTCATACTCTGCTCCTTCAGTCACATCTTTAACTGCGTACTTCAGGTCTGAAAGTAAGATAATAATGTTGATGTACAACTAAACTGAGTAAATAAACTGATACATAAGCAAAATGTGAAGGCAAAGACACACCAACACAACTGCCGATCGTGGCCAGAAAAGGTAGGCCGACTGGCCAAAAAAGTGTGAAGAACACATCAAATCAACAACCGACTCGAGTGGATGTTCTGTGCTTGCACAAGATGTAAATCTAGAAAAGGCAGAACGTCTCTCTAGACCAAAACACAGAGCCTGCTGTCGTCAGTCATTGTCATCAGCAGAGAGTGTTGAGTAGTCAAGAAGGATTGTTGTTGTGCTCGTTGAACAGATGGGTAGTAATAGGCATTGTCAGCTCTCTGGCTTCTTCTTGTGGAAGAAGAAAGATGTTACAGGCAAAAACAAAGGGGCCTTTGCATTATGCTAGCAATGCTAACAGTGTTCACTTCATGGAGTGAATGAAGTCCATAGGCAACTCTGACTGGCATTCATTCAGATACAGTATGAGCAGTTCATGGCCTATTATAGAAGACATTAATAGTGTACAGTATTACTGTCGTAATGGCATAGTCGTATTCACACGTAAACTTCTAGTTCAGTGATTCACTAGTCAAGGGCTATCCCTCTACCAATCAGATTAGTCTGACTGAATGACTTGGTAGTGGTCATTATGTATATTGAATCAGCTGAAAAGTGTGGCGATGGCATTAACGATGACTGTTCACATGGAACACACCAAACGGACTGATGTCACTGACCTCGCCAGACTGCCCGATGGCATCCAATCACCGAAAATTGGGTTGATGTGTCTTTGTCTTAAGGCATGTTGTTTAATGTAGTGGGAGAACAGTTTCATGACAAACCTTCAATTGGTTCATTAATTGCGTTCAGGATGATCCACTGATTTGTGTCTTTCTTTCGTTTCTCCAATTGGTAGCCAATGATTGGCACTCCTCTGTCGTCCTCAGGAGGGGTCCAGGTCAAGTTAATACAGGTCTTAGAGGCACTCACCACTATGGGGGCTCCAGGTGGGCCAGAGAGTACTGAGAAATGATAGGTGGTGTAATTATTCAATTAACAACTTTATTACCAGCTGAATATTAATTAAAGACATGGAATAAATTGAAGACATCAGGTATTATTACTTTAGGATTTCCCATGTAAATCCTCTTAGGCTGTATCTATTACAGCAGTGATAAATGGTGGATTTTCTACAGTGAATAAATGATGCCCGTGATAAACGATTTGAAGCCGTCTCTAAACCGATCGAGAGGCATTTTCATTTATTACAACCTGAGGGAAATTAACATGGGATTTCCTGAAGAATACTAAATGAGACTTTTTTTCTGCACTCACTCATTACACCAGCCATAATACTATCAGATGTCTCCAGGGGATCGCTGATGCCCTCTGGGTTTTCTGCGTAGATACGGTACTTGTATTTCTTTCCATGAGTTACATTTCTGTCTCTGAAGGAGGTTTTGTCAGCAGACACGTCTCCAAGTTTTGTCCACAGACTCTGCCTCTCATGCTGCCGTTCTATGATGTAGTTTGTCACTGGTGAACCGCCATCATCTTTTGGGGGGTTCCATTGAATTTCAATTACCGAGGAGGTAGTTTCAACAGTTTCCACTGGACCCTCTGGTGGACCTGGCCGGCCTGTTAGGACGAAGGAGAGCACATGTTAATAAATATGATGATGTGAAACTGGTGTAAATTTTGTTTGTGCATAAAAATGGGGAATAAAGTGGTGAGTAAAAATCAGTGTTGTATAAAGTACTGGAAAGTCACACTTGAGTAGATGTACAGGTATCCTACCAAAAAATTGCTTTGGTAGAAATTCAAGTCATCAACTGAAATGCTGCTCAAGTTTAAGTCTCTAAGTATCTAGTATTTACTGTATTTAAATAAAGTTGCAGAAACAATTATTAGACCACCTTATGTTTTCTTCAGTTTCTTGTTCATTTTAATGCCTGGTACAACTACAGGTACATTTGTTTGGACAAATATAATGATAACAACAAAAATGACTCTTAAGGGTTTCATTTCAGAGCTGATATCTATTCATTTTCCATGGTTTTCTTGATTATAACCAAAATCACATATTTGCATTAATACCTATGACTGTACTGACAAAAACAGTGCTTTTAGACATTCCATGTTTTCTTTTCTGTCTATTTAAGTCACATGATACACACAGAAGTTAGTACTTGATTGCATAACCTTTGTTTTTGATGACTTTGATGATCTAATTATTTTTTCCACAACTATATGTGTGTAAGTGATCTACAATTTAATGTACTCAAGTAATAAAAGCAAAAGTACAAGTAAATGCACATAACAACCAAAGGCAGTCTGAATTTGGAATATTTTGCTGCTGCTCACATTAACAGATTACCAATAGGTTGAGTGTGGACCATTGTTTGCACTTGTACATTATGCAATTAGGCCCAACAACAAATCAGCTTCCTGACTTTTTTGCAATCATCTCTGTAGTGACAACATTAAAATTCCTTCATGTTTTGTAATGAGTAAAATATACAGTGTATTAAAAATGTATCAGAGTAGAAGCATGCAGTGGAAATAGGAAATGTAGTAAAAGTGAAAAGTGGAATAAAAGTAACATTACTTCATTACAATACAACACTGTTAAAAAATGCAATCGTTTTATCTGTCATTATTTCCTATTTTTCCCCATTTAATTTTTTTTAATCATTTTGTACCAAGCACAATAAGTCTCGATGTGGCCTCCACAGCCCCAAATGGGTTTTTGAGTTGGATCTTTATTTCCCCTGCGTCTGTCCGCAGACAGTCTCGGAATAGCAGCCGACTGTGATTGGGTTCCTTCACGATCTTAACTCCTCCTCCGTCTTTTATCTCGGTGCCGTCCTTAAACCAACTGACCACCAAAGACTCCTGAGGGGGAAAGGGCATCTTGAAAGCAGCGTTCTGGCCCACTCTGACTACTACAGGTTTGGAGAACTTGTGTAGGTCATCCGGATCAAATTCAGGGACGTCTATGAAATACAAAGTGTGATTTGGTTTATTGCACTCAGACAGTTGTTTCATTTATGTACTGTAATAGAAGGGAGAACACAGTACCTCCAACGGTGACCTTTCCTTCTGTACTTAACTCCCCTGCGACAAAACGATAAACTCCCGTGTCGTCGTCTGTGCAGCTTCGAATTGTCAGTTTATGAGTTGTTCCATCTTTGGTTATACTGACAGAACCTGGGGATAACTAGACACACATAACAGATAATGACAAAATGAACTCTTTCTGTGATATATTCAAAAATAAAAGGAGAAAGAATATAATCTAAAATCTACATCAAAGTGTCATTATTCACAGCCTTTACCGGTTCTCCATCTTTGCACCAGACGCCGTCACAGTCAATGTTCAACGTCACAATTAATTCAGCCGGCTTCCCACGAAGAGCATAAATGTCAGAGAGTCCACAGGTGATTGCAGGCTCTAAGCAACATAAAACAAAGTTACTTTCCACTTGGCATATTCATGTGGAGCAATGTTTAGTGTAGGACTACACGCTGAATAAAAGCACATCAGAATAAAAACATATTTGCTCTTATTCCAAAGTAATGAATATCTGTTATTCATTAGTATGCCTCTCAGGCTATTGTAGTGCACCAAAAAATGGGATGTCTGTTCATTAATGCTCACCGTGTTAATTTCACTAATACAACATGGAAGTGGCGTGTATATTTTAATAACTAATACAGTCCAAGAGATCAGTAACCAGTTAGTACAACTTGGTTCAGTCATCTCTGTCCACTAGTGCCATTACTTACCTTGTTAATTCTGCTGCAGCATCAATGGAGTGCGTATTACAGCACTAATATAAGTGTGATTTGGTTAGAATGCGTACGACAGTTAATTTACAAATTTAGTGTGTAACATCAAAAACAAGCACGCAGACAAGCAGTAAACATATAGTTTTACAAACTACATGTTTGAGGGGTAGGCTCACATTTTCTCAGAAAACTGACTTGTTAAGAGTGTGGGTCTCTTTTTCAGCGTATCCCAAAATGTGTAAACACATGCTGGTATACAGGATCACTTCTGTTTTATTCCACACTTTGTCCTTTATTAACTGGCATTTATGAAGATAACCTAAGGCAAATTAACAGGATTAGGATAAAATAATCAACTGTGATTAGATATTAACAAATAAAAATGCAATACAATATGTTAATTGTGTTTAAATTGTTATTATTGTTGTTATTATCGGTTTTAGCATTACATGTCTGTCATACCACCTCCTGTATCCACTGGGGTTTGATCAAGATTTGTCACGACACTGTCCTCCTTAGCTGTGTGGTGGCAATAACAACAGAAAGTTATTTAAACTTAGCAAATACATATCAGATCTCATCAACATCCTTGACTGTTATCTTTCACACCATTGCCATTTATTGTTGATGATGTTTTGTCTGAACTTGGCAACATTAGCTTTTCTTCACATTAATCTTATCAGCAATTTCATGAGTACATACCAGCAACTATGACAAACACAGAAAACATATCCATTTTATTATAGATCACTTTGATGTTTGTTTTTTGGCATGTTTTGATGCTTTTTCTTCAAATCTTGTTTCATGTGTAGGCTATGGCTTCTCATAATCATTTTACACAGCATGTTGTAGTATCATAGCTTTGTTTATGTATTTCTGTTTGAATTAGTGGGTCTAGTCAGGTTGTCCTGTAACTTTGTATTCAGAAGCTGCAAGATTTTCATCATCCTTAACATGGCATCTCTTCTGCTAAATGACTGGTTATTAACTAAGCCAGCTTTAGTTTTTACTTAATTTTTTTCTGTATGTCATATGTAATAGGATTGATTAGTGTTAGAACTATTGGTAAATGTGAAGACAGTTTAAACCTTTTATTAAAATGCATGTGGAATACCTCGGTGTGTAGCTAATGTTCTGGTTAACTAACACCCCGTCCACACTAATGTGTGTGCAAAGTGTTGTATGTTTTAAAAGATAAGTTTTGTCTGGATTAAAATAACACTTTTACTTGTTCTGTGAATTCTGCAATTTTTTTTGGTCTAACTTCTGTAAAAGGTGAAACCTCAAATAGACAACCTCAACGAGACCTTTATCATATGTATCCTTAACTAACTGTTTATGTCATGCTAAGCATATTGATTATATCTAAATCTGAATCTAATCTGATTGATTATTTAGAAGCAAAACAGTTACAAAACATCATGACAACTAGGGATGGGAATCAAGAACTGGTTCTTTTTGAGAACTGGTTCCCAGTAGCTTAAATCCTTGGAATTATTTGCCTGCTGGCTTCACAATTCTGCTTATCGATTCCACCTTCAATGGGCAAGGATGATGATGTCATATGTATGCTGCATTGTTTTGGTTTAGAATATAGCCAACATAGTGTCGAGACAGCAACGCTTCAAAATATGGCTATATTTCATGTGAAAAGACGACACCAGGGATATTTATAACACTTACAAAGCTTCCATTTCTTCAAAGGGAGGAAATAGCTCCAATGTGAGAAAAACATTTGTTCACAGCATGACATTCATTTGCAGGTATGTCACTTATTAAATACGCTACTTGACAGCGCTTGAGCAGCAGACCAAACACCAGGGTATCACCTCTAATTAGTGTTGAAGGTAATGCTTCATGGTCATGAACTTTGGGTCATGACCAAAAAGACAAGATCACGAATATATGACTCCAAATGACTGAAGAGCTCAATCACCAGGGAGGAGCTCAAAGTAGAACCGCTGTCCCTCCACATCGAGAGGGACCAACTGAGGTGGCTCGGGCGTCTTTGATACAAAACGCGACTGGCGCGATGTTGTGACGCATCACGTAACGCTCTACGTCCTCACGTAAACTAGCGGGTTGACCCACGTCTGGCGTTCCCATTGCATGCTGATCAGAGCCGAGCCGATTGAAGGCGATTTTAACCCGTATTGCTTGCCGAGTCGTTTGATGCGGGTCGACGTGGGTCAGTGCGCCTTTCCCATAGCCACCAAAAGCCGATTGTTAGCGGGTTTAAATGGGTTTTTTGGCCAGTGGGAAAGGGGCATTACAAGCCCTGTCTGTTGTGTTAAGGCTAGTGCCATTTCGCTGTGTAAACTTCTTTCGCCATGTGAATAAATTAGATGGTGATGACCGCCAGAGTCAGGCTGGCTTAGAGGCCAACTCTCACACCAGCTCTGAGACTACCGGCAGGTTTTACACACCTCTATCCACTCCTTTCACTGAGGCAGGGAAGAGTAAATTGGCTGAGATGAGAATAAACTTTTTAGGTTTGTTCTAAGGTTACGTCAAACATTATTTGTACATACTGTATATGTTATTATTTCTGTGCTCAGATGAAAATATAAAAGACAGTTAATGCAAACAAACCCATTTGTACTCTTTTATTCCCTCAACTAATGAGAATCAATAAGAGAATCAATAAGGAATCAGATCATTAAGCAAAATCGATAATGGAATCGGAATCTTTAAATTCTTATCAATTCCCATCCCTAACGACAACATAACGTCAAATTGACGAACAACAATGGGAATGAGCTCAACAACAAAAACCTTTTACTTCAACAAAGGTAATGAATGATACAACACTGAAGCCAGAATTGTTTTCAGGTTGTACACATGCAAAGAATCCAAAAACTGCTGAATATCCTTACCAGTGCTCACAGGGGGCTCAGGGATTGGTGCTGGTTCTGTTGACCATTAAAATGCATGAGTATGATTAAATCAACAGGCGTCATCACTAGGTATTAACTCTACAGTATTGCCACATTATTTATGCATTAGTAGTGTCATTTGTAATGTGAGTTATGTAATGTGTGACATAAGAGTGTTTCTCACCCTCTGCCTTGGGTTCAGGTACACCCTCCTTTGGTGCAGGAGGTGGAGGAGCTGCAGGCGTTTCAGGAGGAGGTGCAGCTGCTGCAGCTTCTTTTGCAATTTTAATTTGTTCTTTTCGTTCCTCTCTCTCCTTTTCCAACTTTACTTGTTGCTCTTGGGCAACCTTCTGCAGGTCTATTCCAGATCCGCCTGCTCTTGTTGTTTTCCTT
Source organism: Fowleria isostigma (assembly GCA_029814645.1). NCBI lineage: Eukaryota > Metazoa > Chordata > Actinopteri > Kurtiformes > Apogonidae > Fowleria > Fowleria isostigma. The sequence continues at coordinate 2,871,573 of JAPTGZ010000022.1, forward strand.
GCTGATTTCTTACCCTGGGGTGCTTCCTTATCAGCTAAGCAGAAAAAAACAAATCATATTACATTATGAGAAAAATGCAAATATTGATTCAGACAACATATTCTCTCTCATTATCATCCTCTGACACTGTTTTGCCATTTTTGAATATTGATTGTGTTTAGGTGGAGGACAAGATCTTACCTTCAACCACAAGCCATGCATTGCAGGACTTTATTCCGGCGCAGGCAGAATAAATTCCTTTGTCTACTACCATGCAGTCTTTGACCACCAGTCTGTGAATTAACTTATCCTCGGAAACCTCAATATCATATTTATCTCCTTGTTCCAGTGGCATATTTTTTCCAAACCATAAAATCTTGGAGAAAGGATTTGACAAGACACATTCAAAAACAGCATCTTCTCTCTCCTTTGCCTTCACTTCTTGAATTTTTACTAAGAAATCCACCATGGGAACTGAAAAACAACAGCAATTCAATGATTATGTCACTCATGAATCAACCAATATCCATGAATCAAGATTAGATATTCAATGTCAACGCAGATTAACATTTGAAATTATTATAAATAAATTGCTGTAAAGGCATCATATTTTCTTTGTTTGCTTAAATCAGAGGTCTCAAACTCATTTAGTTCAGGGGCCACGTTCAGCCAAATTTGATCTGAAGTGGGCCGCACCAAGAAAATAATAACATAATAATTTATAAATAATGACCACTCCAA
>JAPTGZ010000022.1:2914880-2927687 GCA_029814645.1 Fowleria isostigma
CCAAACAAATGTACCTTTACTTGTACCAGGTATTAAAATGAACAAGAAACTGAAGAAAACATAGGGTGGTCTAATAACTTTTCTGTGACTGTAGCAGAATTTATGTTCTTACTTACTTTTTGGATCTCTAGCAAACACAAACTCAGAGGGAGTACTTGGTTCACCAGCACCCGAAATGTTTACGGCAGATACGCGGAACTCATACTCAATTCCTTCAACAACGTCCTTCACGCCATACTTTTTTTCTGTTGACATATGGAACATTATGGATTAGTAAGGCCAGTTTGGAATAATTAATTTAGTAGTGTAGTTTAACCCATAAAGACCCAAACATCTGCTGATCTAAACTGTGTAACACCCGTCGATCTACTAATCCTGTTAATTCATGTAAATAATTGGTGTAAAATTTAGTTTGTCATCCTTCCATGGTCATCAGATATGACCCATTTGGACGTTCAGAGGCTTTGTAAGGGAGCGTAGAAACACTGTCATCTTCTATATTGATTAACCATTAAAACCCATGGAGTTGGATCAATGACAGTGGATGGAGACATTTGGCTTATGTTCAGTTAATAATTGATTTGACTGAAAAAGTCACTGTTTCCACAGTTTTCTCTGGTTTGATACAATAACCTTTGAATTTACTTTGAGCTTTAATAATCATGTATACGATCAGTGAATTAAATATAGAAAGATACATGATTTTCAGTGTAAAAATACAAAATACATGGGATGTTATTATAATGAATGGTAATAAACTGCTTAAGAAAAGATAAAAAATGGAGACAAATTCATTTGGGAACACATTTGGGAAGTAGCACTGGGTCTTTATGTGTTAAGACAATCACATCTCCATTTAGTCTGTTAACAAACAAAGTGAAAACAGCTGTGAAATGCTGTTACCTTTAATGAGCTCATCAGGAGGGTGGACTATGCTCCAAATGTTACTGCCGTTCTTGCGTTTCTCCACAATGTATCCCAAAAGGTTTGTTCCCCCGGTGTTGGAAGGTGCAGTCCAAGCAAGGTTGATACAGTCTTTGAAAGCACTTTCAACTTTGGGTTGGGAGGGGGCACCAGGGAATGCTGTAATAAAATAGAAGAATGGATGATACAAAGCCTTTTCTATGATGAGACAATATCACTAAGTAATGTTGATGTTAAAACACTCACCCTTTGTCCCGGCCTGAATGTCATCAGTCTCCATCATTTCACTGATGCCTTGAGCAGTTTCAGCTCTGATGTGGTAGCAGTACTTTCTACCATGATCCACATCGGTATCTCTGTATTTAGGCTCTGGGCCAATCTTTCCTAATTTCTTCCAGCTGTTTCGGCCAATTTGCTGACGCTCAAGGATGTAATCAGTGATTGGGGCGCCGCCGTTGTCTTTGGGTGGTCTCCATTTGAAGTCGATGCAAGTTGATGAGCTTTCAATGATATCTACAGGTCCCATGGGTGTTGTTGGCTTATCTGTATTCAGACACATACAATAACCAGAGAACAAGCAATTTTAATAGCTATGTTATATATGATGTACGGGGTGTGATTTGTTGGGGAGAGAGGATCAACCTGCCCTCTGGTTTTTTACATCCTACTTCTGCTGAGTGAATTTCATTCTCAAGGGGGACAACCCCATTAGTGATTAAGAACTAATTATAACAGGCAGGTTGTGACTGAGTTTTCTTACACAAATAACCAACATTGCTGGCACTACCTTTCACCTGAACCAATGTCAGCAGTCTTGGAATTCATGAACATCCCCATGCATATTAATACATTGTATACCTTACCTATCTCTCTCTGTATATATCAGTGTCTTTCTCTCAAATGTCACTCAGGGTGTTTTCATACTGGGTATCCGAATCCGTATTCGAGTACTTTGGACCCCAAAGTCCACTTAATTTTATCAGTGTGAATGCAAACGTTCCATGCCCGAGTCCCATACCCATGTAGTGGTCCTGGGTACAGACTGTGTGGATTCCCATTTGAAACACTGAAGCAATTTGTTACCCAAGACCAGACATGATGTAATCACCACTTCGACAATGGAAATGACCTAATCACCACGAGACCATAGGCAGTGCTCCTCTTGTCTCCTAAAAAAAGCCTCGGATCCACATAGCTTGGGCTCGCCTCATCGACCATATCACTCAGTGATATGTCAGTGAAAATAAACATCGCTCTTTTTCTCTTTGCCTCAAACAGGCTAACAGATAACTTGGTTTATGATGTAAGGTTTTGTTATTTCCGTGTTTCTTGGTTGGCAACATATTTCCTTCTACACCACTACCTACTGTTTTGGCCCTGTAACATCCACTCGTTCTCAGGCACAGGTCGTAGAACGTGCTTGTGAACGCAACATCTGCGGGAAAGGTGTAATTGTATCCCGGTACAGCACAGATCCGGATACCCGGTCTGACAACGCACTCAGTATGTGCGAAGTGCGCACAGCTGGCCGTACAGATGTACGTCTGCAGGCGCCAATATGCATGTTCAACACATGAAGTCCAACATCAGAGCAAACTATTTACTTAGTCTAATTAGCTGAAATTTTTTGACATGTTTTGAAATCTTAATCGATTAAGTTTTATGTTGTGTTTTACAGTCTGATTGAGTTGCCCATTCAACATAAATCCTCTACCATGTAGCCGTGATCAGCCCTTATCCATGGTCCTAAAACTTAATTAGGCCGTCTCCCACATCACAGGTGTGGCTGTTGCAGAAAATTAAATGTTTTTATGTATTTTCAGTTTGTATTACAGATGAATATTCAACTGTTTGATATGTAATAGGGCCTTCTGTTAACTTAAAAAAGAATTACGTGTGTTGATTGCTTTTTTTTTTATGATTAAAAAAAGAAAAAGAAAAAACATCCACTTCTCTGTTTTTTTGGGTTTTTTTTTTTACAAATCACACCCTGATTGTGTACATTACTGCCCCATAGTGCATAGTCATAGTGTATATGAATCTGTGTAAACCTCACCCAGTACAGTCAGCTGGGTGATCGCTTCGGTTGTTCCACATTCATTTTTTATCTTAATCTTTATTTCGCCGGAGATCTTGCGCAGGCATTTGGTTAGCAGCAGGCGGCTATGCGAGGAAGATTTTTCAATCTTAATGTGGGTGTCTTCTAACAGCTCTTCGCCATCATTGTACCACTGGATCTTCATAGGTTCGCGGCCAACAAAGGTCACCTTGAAGGCTGCCTCTTTCCCGGTTTTGATTACCACAGGTTTTATAAACTCGGTGAGGTCATCAGGGTCGATTCTTGGGGGATCTAAAGAAAAAATATATATATATTAGTGGATTCCCATATAACTAAGCCCAATCAGATCATGTTTATTAATTTCCCAAATGCCTGCCTTGGCTTTGCTAAAGGCCATGTATTCTAATTACCATACCTTCAACTTTTAGTGTAGCCTCAGTTTTGCGGCCGTCAGCTTCATATCGGTACTTTGCAGAATCCTCCTCTTTGCAGTTTTTGACAATTAGTTTGCGGTACACCCCTTCTTTGACAATGAGGAGGTTTTCTGTGGATGTAATCTGTAATGCACAAGTATATATTAAGTCTCTGAGGGTTGAAGGTAGATTATATTATTCTCTCCAGCTGTGCTTTACCTCATTTCCATCTTTGTACCAGACTCCTTCACAGTCCTCCCTGTTCAGTCTGCAGACCAGTTCAGCATCAGTACCGATGATGGCTGTTACATCTGACAGACCGCAAGTAAAGTACACACCTGGATCTGAAAGAATGACAGACATCATATTTATGCTCTGATGGGAAATATACTGATAACAGAACGACTTCAAAATGAATGGTAGATGAATATCGGATGCATCTTACCAATGACGGTGTCAGGCACCAGAGGGCCTGCTCTCACTCTCTTTCTTTTTCCTTTAACGGGTTCCCCCTCCTCAGTTTCAGCAGCGTCTTCGTTTGTTTGTCCGTCTTCCTTGGGTTCCTCAGATGTCTTTTTGGCTTTTGATTTGGATTTCTTTTTCTGTTTCTTGACCTTCACCTCTCCTCCCTCTCCTCCCTCTCCTCCCTCTCCTCCTCCTTCTCCTCCCTCTCCTTCTCCTTCTCCTCCCTCTCCTTCTCCTCCCTCTCCTCCCTCTGCCTCTGCCTCTCCCTCTTCTCCCTCATCACCCTCCTCTTCATCCTCTGAATCCTCTACATCCTCATCTTCTTCTTCTTCATCCTCCACCTCTTCTCCCTCTGCATCTTTTGTATCTGTGCCTTTCCCTGCTCTTGCTTTGGCCTCAGCCTTTGCCTTTTTCTTTGCCTCTGCCTTTGCCAAGGCTTTAGCCTTTAACTTTTCCTTTCTTAGAGCGTCGGCTTCTGCTTTGGCCTTTGCTTCAGCTTCAGCTTTTGCAGCTGCAGCTTCGGCAGCTACTGCAGCTGCTGCAGCTGCAAGTTCAGCCTCTGCCTTTGCCTTGGCGATCAGCACCTCCCTCTCTGCTTGTACTATAACTGCTTGTTCCTCAGCAAGCTTTAAAAGTCTTGCTCCTCCACCACCTTTGCGGGTATTTTTGCGAGCTTTCTTCTTTCCTTTTGTGTTCGGATCATTGTCAACTATAAAAAAAATTACAGGTATTTTAATTCTTTGTGTTTTATATATAAATATTTTTGAAGTCTAAAAACATACAACTTAAATCACCTTCCACTATGAGCCAAGCACTGCAGGACTTAAGCCCAGCCTCAGCGGCATAGATCCCCTTGTCCAGAGGCAGACAGTCTTTGACCACCAGTGTGTGAATTAACATGTCCTCTGACACCTCGATGTCATATTTTTCCCCTTGCTCCAGAACAACATTTTTTCCCTTCCAAGTGATCTTGGCCAGTGGAGTTGAGAGGAGACAGTCAAACACAGCGTCCTCACGTTCCTCCACTGTCACATCTTCAGTCTTCACCAGGAATTCTACATTAGGAACTGCAGGAAACAGTAAAGCAGATTAGTGTAACATCTGTTAGGTGAGGAGTAGGATGACTCATGGGTCTTTTTTTGATTTGGATTTTTGTCTAGTGTAGTTCATGTTTCTCAGTGAACCTGGACTGTGAACTTACGTTTTAAGTCAGTAGAGAATACCTTAACTCCATCAACTTCCACTTGATATAAGCCTGCATCTTCAGGACTGACACCATTGATACTGAAAACAAACTTCTTTCCAACTTGTTTCAAGCCATGCTTGACCTCTGTGTCTACATCAAAAGGAACCATAACTCCATCCTGTTCAATAATAAACCAACATTGGAGCATTGTAAACAGATCGACTGAAGACTGGAGATTTTCCCAAATCACTCAGTGCTTTTATTAATTTTATTCCGAGGTAAAGATAAGTGAATATTTAGAAAAAGATGCTTCTCACCTTGTACAAGAAGATTTTGCTGGTAGCGTCTTTGAGTGACATTTCAAGCTCAAACTCTGCATCACCGGTGTCTCTGAGCTCAACAGGCTTCAGGTTGCATAACCTCTCAACAACCTGTGATATGAGGAATTAGAAAAAAATACAGGTTAGTTTTATGTTTCTAAATGTCTTGTGGCATTTATAATATTACATATTTTGACAGTGTAATTATATTAACATTGATACGATTTAAAACATACCCTTTCTTGTTCTTGTTGCCTTTCAATCTTTTTCTCACTCAGTTTATTCAGCATCCCACGAAAATCAGTGACTCCATACTGAGCACAGATACTTTCATAATCCTTCTTGTCTGCACTCATCAGGAGCTCCCAAAACTTCTCATCGATTTCTGGTTTCGTTTCCTCTTTGGTTGCCTCAATATCACTTCAAGTAACAAATAAACAAAATATAAAACAATTTAAAACTATAATAACATTAATATATTGTCAGAATAATTGCCATGTGCTGTACACTGGACCAGTCGTATATTTGCTTTCTTCTTACACAGTTCTTAAGTTCTTTTTGAAATCCTCAGGCAGCTCACGGATCGCTACAAGACAAACAGCAGCATAGTCACAGTTTTCATTGAGTGAAAGATTGACATGCTGTTACTGTCAATTGAATGTAGGTTGTGTACCTGTTCTTGATTGTTGCATGGCTTTGTTCTTTTTATAGCCAACTAAAATGGGGTGTTAAAACCAGGAATCAGAATAAAAGTTAGTTACAAATAAGCAGTTTTTATTTAATTGCTGCATTAATAAGTTAAGGGAAATTAAACTCACCTTCAATAACATTTAGGGTGGCTGTGACAACAGCACTTCCATATTCATTTCTGGCATAGCACTTGTAGGTGTCAGCGTGATCTGGTAATACACCTGGCATCTAAGGCAACGCACAATTAATTATTTTACTAATTTAAATTAGATACAATGATGATTAATTGCCTTAAATACACAGTATTCAAGCATCAACCAGCAAGTTTTCACAAGTTTCTGTAAACATTTAGCATTCAGTGCACATACTGAAGGATCTCACCTGTAGCTGGTGTTCACCAGAACTTTTGTCGTAAATGATCTTGTACGTCTCCTCATCAATTTCGCCGTTATTTCTCACCCAGGTCACAGTTGGAGCTGGATTTCCAACAACAATTGCTCTGAAAATAGCCGCTTTTCCTAATAAACGATACCATCATGTCAACACATATTGAAATGACTAGATCAAGGTATAAATATGACTGGAGGTGGGATGTTACCTTCTTGAAGTGTCAGTGCAATGGGTTTCCGGGTGAAGTCTGGGGTGGTCATGCCTTCAGGGAGTTCTTCCACAAATTGCGTAATCATAACTCCAGGAACCCTGGACCGCTTTTTAATTCTCACTGTCAGAAAATTACATCAATGGACATTATGAAAGTTATTTATTTACCTTAAAGTTTAAGTAATTTTTTAATACATAGCTTTTTTCTTTTTTTTTTTTGCTTTTTTTTTTGCTTTTTTTTTTTACAGTTTATAGTTAATTTTACTCACCCTGCCCAGGAGCGGTGGGCTCCTCCTCCTTCGTTTTACGTATCTTAAACATCTTGACTCCAACAACAATGTCCCTGTTAATACAAAAACAGAAAACTCAAAACACATAAAGCAGTGATGTTTACTTTAATTAAAGTACATGTGTTAAAATCTAAATTAATGTATATGGCTGTGTGTACTTTCAGGGCTGTCAGACTCAACCCACCTTTGAATCTAAAAGTATTCTGTATTTGACATTTACTGCAGTTGTTTTGCACAATTGCAATGATAATCTCAGCTGAATCAAACACCAAAGGAGGTTTCAGTTCCCCTCATTTTCTGATATCCTCTTATTTTGTTTCTGTTTTTAGCTTCTATCGGTACCTCATTAACAGTATTGTATTTGCATAGTTCAGTAATACACTTTGTGTATTTAATGTATTATAAATGTCAAATCTGCCCTGTGTAATTTTTATGTACAAAATAAAAACAAACAGTAATACTGTTTTCATTCATGTGTTCCAGGACTGAATGACAATAACAAAAATGAACAGGAATTAACAAGGAAATCAATAATTACAATTGCTTCTAAAAATATTATCATTGTGATATCACATTTTACTTCAGTTAACCACGAAGATCCTTATATTTCTGTTCTTCACAAATGTCAGCAATAATCATCATTCCAGTAAAGAGGCTTTGGAATGAATCTCACCCTTTGTAATATGATGACACTGTCTCTTACAGAGAGGAATTATAATTTATTACTTCCTCTAATTAAAAAAGTGTTATTAGTAACATTATCACATGTTGTATATTGGTTGAAAACTGTTAAAAACTTAAAGGAAGATTTATATTCCTGGCTTTAAAGGTTGGATCATCTGAGTCTGTAACTCTATCTTCACTGTGAATGAAAATATTCCAAATACTTGCCCAGGGTGTCCTATGCAAATTCCTGCCTAATGCTGACGGCGGTAGGTCACATACCTCATAAAACTATCTATCATGACTCAGGAATTGACGCAAGCTGCTGACTCCAAGTGCACCTTTGGTCATAAACTCTCTATTTATGTTTTGCTTTCTTGTTCGACCTGAATTATTGCAGATAGAACAAAATAAATCGCAGAGCCGTTTTATTTATCAGGTTACCCATTGTCAGAGTGAAATAAATAATAACATGATGATAAAGACAAAAATGGAATCAAAGATGCAACGAGATACAAAAAAATAATGATGTAGAGGCATAACAACAAAAAGGCTGTAAATGAAATAACAGGGTATGAAAAAAGAAACTTCCGGTTACATAGCTAAATAGAGGGGGACTGAAATAGTAGTCACTAAACCAATGCAGGATGTACTTTTGTAAATTTGGTTCCTTATTAGACGTAGAATTGAGGTTTTTTGGGGGATTGGGAACCACTTTAATGAGCTACCCACGTGACGTCTTCATAGCTTTAGGGGTGAGTTTCAGTCTCTATCTGTTAAAAGAGTGCAGACCAATTTATAGAAAAGTCATATTTCACATTTTGGAAAATGAGTCATTCAGTCATTTATAATGGCAAAGCCTTAAATGGAAGATCCCATTTCTGTGAATGAAATCTGCATTTACAAATTGCTAAAGGTTCTATTATTTAAAACCCCCTAAAGCAATTATGTTTTACAGCATGTGTATATGATCTAAACATCTGATTGAGTCCTGAAGGCTCAAGTATGAAATGTTACTAGCAGCTCTATGCACTCAAAAGCTCTTGAGAGTCTTCGTTTATTTTTATTATCTCATTAGACTAATAAGTCTTTTGTTCAACGATTGTCCTTGATAGTCACTTACATTATTAATATGAAATTTAATTAGAATAGATTACACCATGTCCTGTTAGTTGATGAAGTGGCTGCATATTTATCAGTTTTGTGCACTTGTGTGCTGCTCAACTGCTATATTTGTCTGTGAAGAAAAAATAGCTTTGCCAAGAATGTTGGGAGTGAACTGATTTATACAGAACTTGTCAGGTTTGTGCCCTAAACCACTGAGCTCACTTTAAAAGTAAAGTTTGTGCTTTGACATATATTTAACACACCAAATACTGAAGTGAGGAAAAAAAAATGATGGACACATTTCTTTTAGTATAATATAACTGAAATATTCACAGGAGGAATACGTCTGGTAATTGCGTTGCTCCTCAGATTTACCTCTCTGACAATATGTAACAAAAATATACTGTTAGTTGTTCAATTTTGCTTTAACAACATTAAAGTGTAGAGAAATCATCTTCATTTAATTTTCTGTTACATTTTTTTTTTTTTTACCAGCATTCTCTAAGGTAATTAGTTATTCTGAAGAAATGTCATTACATAGTATTATGCAAAGTAATCTCAAATTAGTAAATATGTACATACTAATACATAAATATGTAGCCGTGCTGGGAATGCTGCCAAGTCATTCATTCATAAACTGTGTTTAAACTAAGAGATATATTGAGGAAGCAACTTCATTTACAATATAGCCGAGACAAAAAATTTAAAACATCCACTGGAGATATCAGAAATACTAAGAGTGACAAGGATGAAATAAAACCAGAGAAGTCTACTTATACATAAAATAAGATACAATTATGGATTTAAAACACAAAACTTCAGAAAATACAATGAATATATCAGAAATACCATGAAAATAAAAGCGACGAAGAGATAAATTACAAAATAGTCTAGTTAAAACCAGGCGCAGCTGGGGGTAAAATAAGACCCAATAATGGAATTAAAATGTCCTAGTGATAACAGTGAGGTAAGTTTCAGTATGTGTAAAATCTGAAATGTACTTACTATTTTTTCAGTCAGAGTGCTGTGCTCTGCCGCCTGTTGCCAGCCAGGCTCCAGCTGGGTCTGGACTGTGTGCTTAGCGTTTTGAGAGGCAATAAAGCCTTTCAAATATAGTCAGAGACACCTAACCCACTGGTTTTTCCCTGTGGCCCTTGGGGGGTAGGTTTCCCTGACATGCACTTTGCCCTTGAACTGTTATAGGTTCTTGAAAAGGGACTACCACAGATGAGGTATTGAAGCCTTCTTATCCCCTCCCTCAAAACCGGAATTTCAGCCTTACGAGCACACCGGGGCGCTTTTGACCGCTCTTATTAAAACTGGAGTCTGACAGAAAGTGACCTAGAAGTGTCATGAACCCAACTGACTTCAATGTAGCTTTAATGTGTACCTGGTCGACTGATCTGCACCGCTGCGTTTACGCCTCAACAGGTAAGAATCCATTTTTTGAGTTGCTTATATTTGTTGTACATATTTGGATATTTCAGTCCTAATCAATCAGTGTCTTATATGTGAGAAACAATGCTGTCTTGACATCACCCCTGATTGGCCACATCATTCCTATGTAATTCAGTTGTCTTCTTCCACCTGAAAAATAGTTCCGCAGTTAAAATAGTGGGATTAATTGGAACTCTATTACAAGTGTCTTCTCTTTGAAACTGAGAGGTGTCATCCTGCACTTGTCATGGTTATGTTGTACCCCAGGGTGCACCAGTTGACCCTCTAAACTGGGACGGATGTCTGACCCCCACAAAAATATGTCCAGAGGGGTAACACAAGAAGACAGCACATAAATTATTTGACAAAATCTGAACAAGTGTCCTTGTTACTTAAGTTGCTATGTCCCATATGTTCCCCTGTAGCTTTAGGGTAAATGTATTACGTAAAATAGCATTGGTGGTTATAACAAAACAACATAGTTTGATTAAAAGAAAAGTTTTGTAATTGAAGTGGGGAATATTTATTTACATCAAACCCACACAAAACTACCTAAGAATGGTATACTACAAAAAACTGTTCATATGATTTCTGTTCTACACTGTGTTGAGTTTAATTGGAAAAAAAAAAAGAGGAAAAGTGTTTTTTTTTTTAACAAGCTAAGTAATTATTAATGAACTTTTTAAATACAGGGTGTCCCGAAAGAATTGACATGATTTGAGAAGTCCATATCAGAGTGACTATATCTCGGAAAAGGAGAAATAATACTTAATAGGATTTAATTTGGACATAAACTATTTTATTCTACAAATTTAAAACAAAAAAATTCTGGGGGATGGTAATTTGATAAAATTATTACACTTTTTTGAGCAAACAAATTTTAAACAAATTATTAGGCAATGAAATGATGTCAAATTTTTTTGGACACCCTGTATAATTAACATAAAATCTTTTAGAATATCAACTGCTTTGCACAGTTATTACACTTAAATAATTAACTTCAACGCACTAAATTCAAAGTTGATCATATTTTGTAATAATTATCGAAAGCAGTTGATAGTACAAAAGATTTTAAGTCAAATCTACTTAAAAACTTCATTAATCATGACTTAATTTGTTTAAGGCAACTAATTTTCTCTTTTTTTTTTTTTTTTTTAAAGTAAACTCAACTCATTCGAGCTGAAAAGTGAAAAGAAAAACATGGAAGTAGATCAAAGTTATAGTGATCACTCATTACACAAACTCAGAATCCACAGAAGAAGAAATAAAGAGACAAAAGCAGGTTATGGCAACATGATGTGTTATTAAATTGCACTTTAGAAAAGCTATACAATGCTACACTAAACTCTTCATTGCTAAACATGCAGATTATCACACTGTGCTGTTTCTAATAGAATTGTTAATGTAAAGTTGCACGCAGTTGATTAATCTTTTCTTTTATTCAGATCGGATGATGAAAATTGAAACCAACAAGACATTTTTGTGACTTGAGACATTTAGATGTGAAAGAGTACCGTAGAGACTCAGATGAATGCTATTGTTCTTAGAATTAGATGCTAAACATGAGATGATATCACTAGTGTCAACTAAAAATATGCATACTATCTGTAAACCATCAAAGACATGGATTTTGCTGGAGTTTCAGAACAGCTCGGCAATCTTCATCACGTCCATTTATTCTAGAAAAAACACACATGTACAAACAAAGCAGTGATTAGTTTAAAATGACAATATTTGGGGGAAAATACTAACATTATCGTCAAATAACCCTAACTCATTGGCTTTTAAACTGAAATGAGAATTGACATTTAAGCGTTTTATTTATTTTATTTCATTTTTATTTTATTTTACTTGTTTATATTTTATAATTTGTTTTTTATTTCTATTCCCGCTTTGAATCTGTGCAGCACTTTTGTCACTGTCTGTTGTTTTTAAATGTGCTTTATAAATAAAATTGACTTGACAAAATACACATGAAGATCTCTTTTCCAAAATGCTATGAACGCCAAATTTTAAATATTTGAGTTAGTCATTCTATGTTGCTTTGTGCTGAACCTATTCTCTGCTCCATCAACGTTTCATGTCAAATCACTGTGTATCCTCATTTAAAATATACAGACAAATGCAGTTCCATTCCAAACCACTATGAGCGCCAAACCTCTTTTTTTTTTAGCCTAAATGCAATTTGTTGTCTTGACCAATCAGAATTCAGTGAGCGACATAATTACTATCGTTACTTTTACAGGTTTGGCACTGAATGACTATTAACCTGAATGTGTTAATAAATTATTTAAATGTATTGTTAACACTGTTTAATTTTTTTTTAATTAGTGGTATTTGTATGTGTGTTATTTTTAATTTATTTGTTTTGTGGTGGAACATAAGATTAAAAATATGTATTTTATTTTACTATTTAATTTATATTACACTTTATTTGAAATGGCTGTTATTCATTTATGTTATACATTTATTTATTTATTTTATGGATTTGCATTTATTTGATTTATAATTGTTTTGAGTATGAGTCCCTGTTGCCATATGTTGCATGTTCTCTTATTTTTTTTTAAGACAGAAACCATCAATTTAAAAAAAAAAGGATGGATTTATAGTGTTTTGAAAAAAAAAAAAAAAAAAACTGTGAATTTATAATCAA
>JAPTGZ010000022.1:3114475-3125222 GCA_029814645.1 Fowleria isostigma
CTTTATGTATGTTACTTTTGTATTTGTTATTGCTGATGATGGGTACTTTGTTTATGTATGTACTTTTTTCTTTTTTTTTTGGACCCCCTCGAAAACGAGATGGTACATCTCAAGGGGCATTCCACTAATAAACTCTAAACTCTAAACCTCTGCGTTCATTTCATGTTCCCCAAGAGCAAGTGGCAACTGAATCATCTACTGATCTAAACTGTTTAATAACTTCTGAACCATTAATCCTATAAATACATGTAAATAATTGGTGTAAAGAGCTGTTTCTTATCTTTTCATAGTCATCAGATATGACCCTGAGGCTCAGTAGTTACCATGGAAACAATGTCATCTTCTACAGCATTGATTCACCAGTAAAACTCATGGAGTTTGATCAATGACAGTGTATGGAGATGCTTATTTTTTTGTGTTCAGTTATTGATATTTTTGCTTAAAAAATCTTTTTTTTTTGTTTTCTTTGTTTTTCAAAATGATAATCCTCAACTTTAATCAGAGTTTCCATGAACGTTTACATGATCAGTAAATTAAGATACCGGAAAACAAATGATTTTCACTGAAAAAAACACAGAATATAGAGAATAATATTCTAATAAATGGGGATGAATCATTTAAAAAAGATTAAATCTAGAGGAAAATTCATTTAGAAAGTGCCACTAAAGTCACACTCGGTCTTCATGGATTAATACTAGCCACCACAGATTGTGTTTTTTGGTCCATATAACCTCCCAATAAAACAAACCACAGCATCGGAAGATTCATTGTGTGATATATTTCCAGCCACTTTCCTCTTGCAGTAACTGCAACATGTTGATATCCAGATTATATCATGTTATCAAAACATAAATACAACATACGTGTGTAGCAGGTGAGGATTTGTTACATATTTAACCTACAATATGCCTGGAAACAGTTAGTATCGATCACTTAAATCAATATCATTTTCTGTGGTATGCTTAAGCAGATATCTGAGGCTCTACCGGGACAAAACAAACTCCTCTTCTACCGTGCTGCGCCATGGATTCGCTTATCAACGCAGTCCTGCTTTGTGTGTCAGAACCACTTCAGCGTCCAGGCCATTTATTTATTTTTTCTTCTTGACTATTGCACCTGACTGTGCACAAACGAAGCTCATAAAAACATGCCGCTGTATAACCTGCATACCTATCATCATGTTGCCATCAACAGAGCCTGCCTGAGGGAAAATATCACAGAAGAAGCAATGTGTGAGAGCTTTAATGACTAAATTGGATACACAGGTATAGCAGTGTGTGCATACAGCATGATAAGAGGAGTTATTAAAAAAAAGAAACATCCCATGTCACTGCATGCAGAGAGTGCAGAAAAACTGTGCAATGGCATCTGTGATAACTGTTAAGATCGATATGAGGGTTAATAAATGTAAACAGATTCTATTTTCAATCAAGACTCTAGAGAGACTGCGCTCCAGGATGCAAACTATCATATTCAATGAAACTGAATAATTCCCCTTTCTCAGCGGGCTAAGGAAACATTCAGCAGAGGGGCTTGCTGCATGAGAATTGCACTATAATTGCAAACTAATTAAGCTAATAAACAAACAGAAGCCTTAGGGGACACAATAATGTAGCCTCATGGGAGACTGTCATTTATAAAGATCACACTCTTTTGGCCTTGATTAGCTTTACTGCCTGTTCAACCATTATTGGAGTACCCAGAGGTCAACAACCGAGACCCAGACTGCTGCAGTGCTGTAGGCCTAATGAACGCAGCAACTGCTCTCTGAAGTCCAAGATGTTGCCTAGCTCCCTTTGCAATGTAGCATCAATCTTCATTATGTATTATTGAGCCTGCGGGACACTACTGTGAATAATGCTGTTTATCTTGGAACTGAGAGGCGAGAGACAAAGAGAGAAATGGAAAGGACTGGGGGGGTGGTAACAGGTAATAGGGATGAACACTGAGCAGACACCATCACAAGCACACTCCTGTCTGACATCTGGTCTTGTTGAACTCCCACTTTGTCTGACTAGCGCAGTAACAGCAGTTTTTTTTTGTTGTTGAGTTGACAGCATCAATAGTGTGATGGAGACTTCATAGAGAAATAAACAACGCCGCTCAATTCATCAGCCCATTCAAGCATTATAATGGCAGGACTTCTTTGTGTGGGCTGATTGAATTTGAACCGAGCCTATTGTGCTGGAGTCTCATTGCCATGCATGCTATTGTCCAGCATCCCTCCTCCTGCTTCTGTCTTTGAGACAGCCACTGATTTAGACTGTTTCTTCAGGTAAGCAGGTGTCGCATCTATTCCTGAAGCTAGCATAAAGCTGAGGTGATCATACTCTATAGATAGACCAGATGTCCCTGTTTGAATGATAGAGAGAGCCTCCCATGGCATTTGTTACATTTATCCTGGCACCAGATGACAAATAAATGACTGTGCCTGTACTGCTGAGGCAGAGGCCCGCTGTAAACTGGTGATGAGCGCATAGGCGGCTAGATAAGGTAAATCAAGACCCGGGGGAAGTGGAGCATTTAATTGCTCTGAAAGACGTGTCAGCGTGGGCTGTGAGGCTTTATGAGGCCTTGTCATTTACAGTACGATGATTATGAGGTGTGTTTGCTTTGACATGTTAATTCCTTAAATAAGAACATTGTTTATGTAACAGCTCACAGAATCACTCAGGTTTTTTTACATGAGGTCTAGCACTGTAAAACAACCCACTTAAGTAGTGAAGGCAGTCTACTGCTGCTTAGTGCCTGGACCCAAACTGGGTCACAGGTTGGGCTCAGATGATGTATGCTGTGCTTTAGGACCTGACAATATGGTCAGGACAGGTCAACATATGACCCATCATAGGGGCGGTGGGGAATCACTGGTAAATAGAATGGAGGAGTTGATGGTGCTTGCCAGGATGTGGAGGCGGCTTCAGGAGTGCAGTGTTGTGTTCTTGCTGAAACGTCACTGTATCAAGACATACCATTGGTCTATAATATCCTTATGTCATCGTGGCGGCAGTCTACATCCCTCCCTCTACCAACCTGACAGTGGCATGTAACGTCCTCCACACCACCATAGCCTGACTCCAGAGTGACCACCCAAGTGCATTATTATCTCGGGAGACTTCAACACATCTACTCAATTATTATTATCCTACTCAATTATTATTATCCCTTATGGATATCTGTTCATCTATTGTTCCCTGTGATCAGGCCCAGTTCCAGGCTGTTTGATGCTCTAAGCGAGATATTGATTTGCCCCCCCCCTATGTTTTTAGTGTGCTCTGGGACCCTCCAAATGCATGCTCATAGCCTTATCGGCGACAACCTGACTGTTGGCAAATGTAGCCCGGCTCATGGCAATGTTCTGCTGATTCTGATAGTGCTGTCAATCACTTTTGATAGGTTTTGCTACATTCTATGGGCTCTAACAATTCGATAGAGGTGTCAATCCAATACAGAGTTATAGCCGTGCGTAATATGTGCTGTTTCTGTGTTGCAAGGAAACAGCTAATACACACTAATGTACAGAACGAGCTTGTGAAAATTGGATTTTCCAAAATAAAAGCCCAAAACGGCTGTATTTGAATATATTAAATACCATTCATAATGTACAAGTGGAATGTTCAGTTTGATACCTCAGTAAATCCAAATGGTACAGATGGTGCTGAGACCAAAACAGCCACTGCGGAATCCTCACCTAAAACTTCTGAGCTAAAAACTGTAAAAAAAAAAAAAAAAAAAAAAAAAGATGTATTTTTTTTCTTTCCAGTGGCACTCCCTTCCAACAGGTGGAGTCCTAGGTGGCCACCTAGGTCGCCTATGCCACGGGCCGGTCCTGCCTGTGATTACTGTCTTTTTCAGCTTTTATACAAACTTAATTTCTCTACATATTGTTTACTTATCTATTTTTTTCATGCTCTTAAGTTGCTTTTTTTGTTTACTTACATGTGTTGGAGCAACTGCAACAGACAACTATCCCCCTGGGGGTTTCTATAAAGTATTTCTGATTCTGAATATGTCCAGTGTGACATTTGTCATTCTCTGTCTCTGGATAGTTATCAGATGTACAAACCGATTCAGAGAAATTGGATCGTGTAATACTTTGGAAACCACTTGCAATTAAAACAGTCAGTTGTTGCTTTAACATTAACACCCCTTAATTCCAGATGGACCAAGAAAGTATATTGAATCAGATGAGTCCACAGACTAGCTAGGATATGGCTTAGTCCTCCAGAGGGTTGTGGGGGTGCTGGAGCCTATCCTTACTACCTAGGATTGAAGGTGGGGTACACCCTGGATGTGTCACCAGGTCATCACAGGGCTGATATGTAGAAATGAACAACCACTACACATTCACACCTATAGGCAGTTTAGATTAACCAATTAACCACCACATAACAAAAATGAATAAGTGGTGCCAGGCGCAACAAAGCCTGCCCCTTACACATATTGTAGTTTATTTTGGCATTGATCCAGCTGACATCATCATGTCTCTATGCATGTGCTGATGTCAGTATATCAACTGCCTCTAAGCCAAATTTGAAGTAAATTGAAGCAAAATTGATGTTTTTACTGACATTTAAAATTTCACTCATTATAAGTAAATGGGAAAAACTAAATTAAAATTCATTTAAAAATCTGACTGGGTCCTTAGGGGTGAGCGGGAAGATAAAAACTCAACTCCAGCTATCTCCTGAAGACTCCTGTCATCCCATCCCCCTGACCAGCAGTCTGTAATTTTGTTTGTGCTCTTCTATGTTCATGATGTTTGAAGGTGGGAATCATTTGATTTTCCACATCTCCACACTCTCGAATTTCCCCTTGAGGGACAAATAAAGGAATATCTTATCTAATTTTTCTCCTGTTTATTAAGTTAGGAGACTAGGTTAGACCGATGTATTTTGGTTTGTCTTTTGGTAAGTAAGGATTGTGGATTTGAAGTATGTTTTTGTTTGTCGTTTTCTTTACTTTGATTCCTTTCCTTATATCACCTTTTCTTCACTTGTGTAAATAAATATTTCACATGGCAGTTTGGCTGGTTGCTGGTAGTGTGTTTTGGGTTTGCTCCCTTTTGTTAAGGGACATGGAAGGCAGGGAGTCTCCCTTTATGTCTGTGCCTTGGTATCCCCAAGGCCGTGCGTTACAAGAACTTTGACCTACTTTTCTCAAAATGTAATGACATCTATTCTAGGTCACTGGCACTCTATAAACCCAGTTTGGTATAAATTCAAACAATAGTTTTGCTGCTAAAGTGTTATCAAACACTTAAACCAAACTAAAAATAATACCCTTTGCTTCCTGTCTTCAGTGTGCAAAAGTGGCATCTGTGATGGTCTAGGGCTGCTTCAATACCCACATGGCAGACATGTGATGGGACCATAGGTATGACTTTATAGACTGAATTTTACATATACTGCCATTAAATTGACATCCTGGGACATCTGTGCTTCTTTCAGCAGGACGATACCAGGCCTTAAGTATGTCATATCAAACTATTTATTATTAAATATATGCCACAATGTGGAAATGTGTAGTACTACAGCAGATAGGGATAGTAATATTAAAAATATGGATTGCAGTAAGAAATATATATAATATTCAAAAAGGAAAAAAAAAATAGCACACACAGTAGGTGTGTAGGTGTGTGTTCTAGTGGATGCAGCGCTGGTAAAGTCTGCCCACAGCAGGACAGAGGGACCTGTGGTACCACTCGTTCACACACTGAGGTAAAGCCGTCTGTCACTGAAGGAGTTTCCAGTGACTTCACAACGTCATGCATTGGGTAAGACACATTGTTCAGCGGGGAGGATAGTTTGGTTATCATCCTTCTATCTCCCACCACCTGCACTGTGTCAAGGGGGTACCCAGGACACAACTGGTGTTCTTGATCTGTCTGTCAAGTCTCCTCCTGTCTGCAATTTTAAGCCTCAGGTCCAATTTTTTAACATTTTTCATCTAGCAATGCTGACTCTCAATCCTGTGCATGACATTGAGATAAAAATACAATTTATAGATATTGGCTTCACCAAAGGATTGCAATTCAGAGGAGAGTTGTTGTTATGTCTCATGTGCATAGGTGCTCAGTAATGAGAACATAAAAAGTATCTTTTCCTTCTTTCTTTCTTTTTTTTTTAAACATATGGTGTTTAACATCTGAATAGACTGTCTGGTAGTTGTTGACTACATATACTACAGTGCAGCGAACATTAGTCTGTGTGACTGGATGGCTCGTTTCCACTGCGTATTAGACCACTAAGTGCATTTAGTCAACATTAACTGTGGAACACTCGGTACAAAATTCAGATGTTATGGCAATTTAGAATGCATTTTATGTAACTTTGGGCCCCAGGGAGAATTGTTGAACTGAAATAGTTTGGGAAGTCCTAGTCTGCAGCAACAAAAAAAAACTGCATCGCAGTCTAACTAGACCAAGCTATAAGAATGTGAGCTAAATTAAGAGTTTGTTATATATTATATATGATTATTCTCAATTAAATGAGGAATGAAAAATGTAGGACACTTCCCTGAAGCAAAATTTCCATTTTGTGCTCCATTTTATGTCTTACCTTAACATAGCTCAGGGTAATGATAAAACTTTTCTAAATGATGAAAGTGGAACTATCTCTCAGTTGTTGTATGTTTAGTGTTCGACAGAAGAAAGTAACATGTAACTTGTGCAAAACAGCCTCATAAGACAGTAGTTACTTAGGGTGTGTATTTCACATTCATCTTAGGTATGAGGAGGGAACTGAAGTAGGACTTTGCTCTTCTGTTTTACTATTCAAAACCATGCTAGCTAATGGATTACCTCATCCTCCAAAAAAAGCTGTTCAATCTCTGCATGATTGTATAATTCTCTTTCATCTTCAGAGAGAGGAGATCGGGTGATTAAACAAAGAACCCTCTGATATCCTTGGCTGATGTTGACATGTGACTTTAGATGTGCAACATTCTCATTTAAAAATAATGTAGATTTTACACTTGAACTGTTTTTTCTCCTCACAAAGATCAGAAGTGTGTAGTGGTCCTAGTTGACATTTCAGTACGTGTCAAGTAAAACAAGCACTAACCACTGTTTATGGTGTAACAGCTACTTTAAATGTCAATGTGTATGTATACACATGTTTGTAAACTCATAATGACATATTTGTAGCAGTTTCCATTTTCCTCATTGTGCTGCTGGTGGCAGAGTGCATTATTAATGTAGGTCAATTGGCTGCACAGTCATATGCAGATTTTCTGCAACACTGTAGACTATAGAAATTATTTTTGGATGCTGAGCGCGACACAATGCACAGTCGGTCTCTCAAGAATGTGTTCCACAAAGGTAACTATCACAGCCAGTTTTCCAGGCCAGCATTTTGATGAATTGTTTAGTTTAATCCCAAAGGGAAGGAGGTAAGGATTAATTTGTTGCATCTGTCAGACTCACACTGGCACTGCTTGATAATGTCCATGCCAGCATGAGGCTTTTCCCTCACCGCTGTCCCCTCTTGTAGCCACTGAGCTCCTTTTGTTACACAGCCAAAGACCTCTTTCAACTGGATCTACACATTTCCACTTTGTCATTGTTGTACCTTTTGGCCTTGTACCCATACTGTCTCTTCTGAATGTGTGTTTCAAGCCCAGCCATTTCCATTGTCCCTGTTGAAAAAGCCCTTGACCTGTAGCCTCCCAGTGCTCCCACTGGATGTGATCCAAGTCTATGGTTCATGAGGTCGGG
Source organism: Fowleria isostigma (assembly GCA_029814645.1). Classification (NCBI taxonomy): domain Eukaryota; kingdom Metazoa; phylum Chordata; class Actinopteri; order Kurtiformes; family Apogonidae; genus Fowleria; species Fowleria isostigma. The sequence goes on from JAPTGZ010000022.1 coordinate 3,122,190, forward strand.
CACATTGATTTGACATGGGAATATGACTGTGAGCTTTGTGTTTGTGTAAACAGCTCATTGGACTCTAATACTTTGTGGCATACGGCCGTCATATACATGTGAGTCACAGACTTCGATGCTGCCTGCAGAGTTTTTACAGAATGCACTCATAAGTCAGTGTGCAAAGTTGTTAGAGCATTAGTGAGTTTGAAGTCAGATTATTACAAGACAATATATCTGTGGGTTAAAAGCTGCATTAACATAATTTTCAGAATCTAAAAATCTATTTTAAAAACAGAAAAGTGTACATGTAAAAGCAGACGTAAATATTTAAATCTCTTCTTGCGAAATCCATCTACAGTATTGGTTCTCAACCCTTTTTGAACAAACGCCCCTTTTCGTCATCATGAGCCTTCTGCCCCCCATCCAAAAAACCCCACAAAAACATTTGCAGTGTAGTTTATAGCACTCCATAACAAGTTGTTGAGCAGGGGGGCCTGACGGAGCTTATATGTTACATAGGTAGTGACAACCCCCCCCCCCCCCAGTCAGGCAGACAGACATTACCAGTGAACACCGAGGGGGGGAGGTGCTGTGATGTACCTTATTGTGGAGGGGGGGAGGGCACTGAAATTTACCAATGACATAACATGATACTTGATATTGATACTTAAACAGACAAACGCCCCATCTCTGTCTCAGAGGCCCCTCTCAGCTTTCTTGTTCCAAATGCCCTCTGACACCCCCGCTGAGAAATACTGACCCACAGGGTGTTGAACTGCACTGGTAAAAACATTGACTAATAAGGTAAAGAAGTAAGCAAGTAGTATTAATGTCAAAATATGTGTTAATCTTGCATTTAAAATGGTTTATATACGTAGATGAAATTATGTCCCAAATTTTCAGCTGGTGAAACAATCATTACATATGATTATTTCTAGTGAATGTTTCTATGTAAAATGCTAATCTGCAAATGATTAATCACTATTGTATCTAATGGATAAACAAATGCCTAAGTAGATATACTTGAACCAGTTCAGTGAAAACATACATACAGTATTTAACTGAATACTTTATTTTTCTTTTCTGCATTGCTAATGTTTTGCTCTTTCAATCTTGCTCTGAGGATTTTCTACCAGCATTGCCATAAGTTATGTGCAAAACGAGAGACAGACAAAATGAATTTTAAAGTAACATCTGTAAGGCTTACCTTTTCTGTGGACTGTGAGGTGCCAAAGAAGATGGGGATGAATGCTAACCAAATAATGCAGGTGGTGTACATGGTAAAGCCAATGGGCTTGGCCTCGTTGAAGGTCTCCGGAACCCCTCTGGTTTTAATAGCGTAGACAGTGCAGGTGACCATGAGCAGCATGCTGTATCCCAGCAGGCAAATGAGAGACAGATCAGAGATATCACACTTGAGCACACCTCGAGCCAGCACAGGGTTAGATGTCCTCTGGTCCTCATAATCTATGATGGCCTTGGAGGGATCAACGACAAACCAGATGCACACGCCCAGCAGCTGCACTGAAGCCAGGGTGAATGTGATAACTAACTGAGACGCTGGAGAAATGAACCTGGGTGCACTCACGGACATGGTACCCTGATCAAAGATGCGGTAAATACGGTTGGTTTTGGTGAGCAGGGCAGCGTAGCTAATGCTCATGCCCAGACCTAAGAAGATCCTCCTCAGGGAACAGATTCCTACATCGGGGGTAGAAATCATCAGAAATGTTGTGGCGTAGCAGAGGAAGATGCCAGTTAGGAGCACATAACTCAGCTCTCGCCCCGATGCTTTCACAATTGGAGTGTCATTGTAGCGTATGAAAGTAACCACCACAAACAATGTGGCCATGATGCCAACCACAGCAATGAGTACAGGGATGACTGCCCATGGAGAGCTCCACTCCAGTTTAACAATGGGGATTGGAACACAGCCGGTGTGATTCTCATTGGGCCGCAAATCAAAGCGGCACATCTTGCATGTGTAGGTGTCTGCCTGGTACTGGTACCCGTCGCACCGCTCACAGAGCCAACAGCAGGAGATGCCCTTTACGATCTTCTTTCGCTCTCCGGGTTGACAGGGCTGACTGCAGATCGACGAAGGGATCTGTCGGACACCGCCGGGCCACTGCATTGAACGGACCTGAGACGAACAAAGCGAGACAGTTACTTTATTTTACTTAGATTTTATCGTTTCATTTTTAACATGTTACAACACAAACATTTAGAGCGGGGGTGTCAAACTCATTTTAGTGTAGGGGCCACATTATGTCCAGTTTGATGTCAAGTGGGTCGGACCAATAAAATAATAGCATAAAACCCTATAAATAAAAACTTTTTCTCTTTATTTTATTGGAATAAAAAAAATTACATTTACAAACTATCCTTTCACAAAAAAAATGTGAACAACCTGGAAAAAAAAGGAACTTTTGTAGGAAAAATAAATGCAATTTTAACAATATTATTCCTCAACTTTTCATTTATTTATGTGCATTACACACAATGTTACACAAACAAGTGGTAGCAGGCATAATATTGTTAAAAAATTTGTAACTTTTAGAGTAATTTTCTACAATATTATGCCTTAAAACTTGCAGATCACAGTGGATCTACAATACAAAAAAACATCCAGTAACAGGCAGAATATTGTTAAAATTGTATAGAATTTTCTTTGGACATTTCAGTTTATTCACACAGTATGGTTAAAGGATAGTTTGTAAATTTAAATATTTTCAAAGAGTAATGTTATTTTTTTCTCCAAGAAGAAATTTTTGCTTGTCATTATTTATAGATTTTTATGTTATTATTTTATTTTAGACCCCATAAGTCTGTATCTGGCTCCTGAACTAAAATGAGCCAATAATTTTTGCATTTCACAAATTCATCCGGGCCACATTGGACCCTTTGGCGGGTCAGTTTTGGCCCCCGGGCCACATGTTTGACACCTGTGATTTAGAGCATAGTGTCAGTTGTCATCCTATATATTGTCCACTTTTTCTATCAATCCTGTTGATTGCTGCAGTCTTATAATATAAGTGTTGTGGATTTCTT
>JAPTGZ010000022.1:3142014-3154956 GCA_029814645.1 Fowleria isostigma
ACCTATGGACAATTTAGATTAACAAATTAACTTATCAGTGCATGTCTTTGGATGGTGGGAGGAAACCGGAGTACCTGGAGAAAACCCTAGCAGACACAGGGAGAACATGCAAACTCCACACAGAAAGGTTCCACCGTGGATGGTGCTGGGATTGAACCCAGGACCTTCTTGCCGTGAGGCATGAGCACTTACCACTACAGTCACCGTGCCGCTTGTTCATACATATATATATATATATATATATGTGTGTGTGTGTGTGTGTGTATTTTTTGATGATTTTTGATGGTCTAATAATTTTTAAATAAATAATAAATTGTGGCATAATATTGTTAAAATTGGGCTTATTTTTCCTCAAGACATTTCATCTTGTTTTTGTTATTCAGATTTTTAAAGTAACTTTGTAGATGTCAACATTTTCATTATATAATTTTACTTTTTTCATTGTTATTATTTTACTTGTTGGACCCACTTCAGATCATATTGGCTGTACGTGGCCCCTGAACTGAGTTTGACACCCCTCAGTTAAAGGCCTGAAAGAATATTACATGGCCACACCCAGAAAAACAGAAACTGAAAGACCAGCAGGAATGCTAATTAATGTCATTAGGTAGTTCAGGGGTGGCTGTACTACAGTCATGGAAAAAAATATTAGACCATCAAAAGCCATCAAAAACAATGGTTATGCATTCAAGTACTAACTCCTGTGTGGATCATGTGACTAAAACAGACAGAAAAGAAAACGTGGAATGCCTAAAAGCACAAATAATTTTTTTTTCCCACGACTATAAATTCATTTAGCTAATTTCAAGTATTTTTGTTTAGTTCCGAAAAACTTCCTCCTGACCTCGAACACACTTCTCACTTTTTCAGTCTGCCTGAGATGTCCTCTGTTTTATTACAGTGCTAACAATGTTTAACAATGTATTCCTGTGTGTCGTATTAAGACAAGCTTCAGCAATATGTCACAAAGAAAGCACACCAAAGACTTCACTGTATCCCCTTTGGAAAGTAAACGGGCCACGCTTCCAGTCCGGCGATCCATTTAATCGGCAGAACGTGAAAGATTCTCCTTAGAGGGAGTGAATGACGGAGCTTCATATCTAATTGCTTCTCGCATCAACTTTCACAGATGTCTTTAACTTCATACGCCGATGAAAGCTGTAAGCCCCTCTGTGTTTTGTCATAGCTGGTCTCCCACAGCACAAGCATCCCAGTTAATAACAAAAAGGCGTAAAATAAATAAATTAATTAATTAAATACAAACGTGGCCAATTGACGCTGATGGATTTCTGCTGATGAGTATTTTTTTCCCATGCTCTTTGTTTCAGCGCTGTAGGATGTCGCATGCTAATCCACATCGCAGTGAGTCAGCCGCGTTGGATTACGGCATTACCGTTTTACTTAGCCGTCCTTGTGTGACAATGCCGCCCACATCACAAAGCAGTTAGTGATCATGGGAGGATTACATTGACTACATGAGGCAGAGAGGCTTTATGTTTGTTATATAAATAAAATTAAGCACATCAACACTCCTAGTAGATATTAATCATGCTAGGCTTTATTTCCTTTCATTCTTTTAACACCAGCTTTGATGCTGTCTGCCTTCAGCCGTCACAGTCAGGGTTATGGGCTCCGGTTTGTAAGTGCTCGCATGGACTTCACTGTAAATGAAAGAGGAAAATGGACCCTGAATGCCACACTGGTGGTTTTGAAGGAATAATATAGTGACATTACCAGCATGACACTGCTGATATGATTATATTTAACAGCCTCATGGGTCTTTTGCTCATGTTCTCTATTTTACATTTTCATGGATTGACAGTTCTTTCACCAGGAGTCTGAGCTATTGCATACTTGCTTACTTCACTGTTTTTTTTTTTGTTAAACATTCAGTTTTAAGTCTGAGTGTTGAATTTTGACATTAACCTTTCTCTTGTGTTAGGTCAGGCACTGATGCATTTTAGGTTTTAAACGCATAAAATAACCACATACTATTTGTTTGTTGCATCAAGGCTTTTTGACTTTGTCAGGAACCTCTATTTCAACAAAATAATACAAAAAATGTTAAATTCACAAATTATAAAATGCTCTGGTTGAAATTATGACCTTTGTTAGAATTAGTTTGGACCCAGTGCAGACCTCTGTCAAGTATGATAGTTCCCCCTGTATTGTGAGTCACATCAAAGTAATAATCCTACATTTATTTGTGTCAGTGCTCTGACTATTTTTTTTTTTTTTTGTGGAGTTATATGCACAAATGCCAAAAATGTTCTTATCTCCTGATGTTAAAGAATTCTTTAAAAAATTCTGGAATTTTGTCAAAATCCATTCAGTAGTTTTTGCATTAAGTTGCAAACAGACAGACAGGCAGACTGCCTGCAGCATACTGCTCTTGTACTTGGCCCCTCCCCCTTCTTCACACACAACTCAGTGAAGCACATGGTAGCCCCGCCCACACCCTCATGGAGAAGAGGAGAGACATTCAAACTGATTTAGCGCATTTGGATGGGAGTAAAATGTCGGATCCCTCCCAAAATCTAATCGATTGCTCCTTGTGTCATTTCGATCATGTCCGGAAAGTTTCATCAAAATCCGTCCAGTAGTTTTTGCTTTAAGTTGCTAACAGACAGACAAACAGACAGACAAACAAACGCCAGCAAAAACATAACCTCCTTGGCGGAGGTAAAAATAAGATTCTAAAGCAATAATTTGAGCCAAAACTGAAATCATAAGGTCACTGTTAGACACCACTGACACCAGCTCCTCTCACAATCATGTGAGCTTCAGGGGATTCTCATTTGGCCTTGTTATCCAGTATACCTGCACAAAAACAAAACAAAGACAGGCATGTCCAGACATGTGAGGTCAGTTCAGTCTAGAGTTGTGAATGTCACATCCAGGACACATCCAGGTATACTGACAGAAAAAAAGCCCAGAGGCCCACATCAAAAATATTAAAACCAACATTTTCATGGCTAGTGAAAAATAAAAAGGTAACTAAGAGATGAGAAACAAACTGGATGACAGATAATTGTTTTCAGTGTATTTGCAGCTGATTTCAAACATGGGTCAAAACTGACCCCTAATATAAGAGATGGAAAAAGAATGCTAACACAAGAGAAAGGTTAACTTTTTATTTTATTTTGACTTTTTACAAATTGAGACAAGAGTTTTCCACTAATAGTTTCATAACAGGTGCTTTGGGAGAAATTCTGATCTTAAAAAAAGAAGAAAAAGGAATCAGATAAATGTGTAATTAGGCCATAAGCATTATGAGTAAACACAACACTGATCACTGTGGGAGTTTGGTTGGTAGTTCATAAACAGAAGGAGTGCTTATTGCAAGTTCTTTATTTAAACAGGTAATTTTTTTCGTATTCCATTTGTCTATGGATTTTAATATTTTAACCATTTTTAAATATGTCCACACCTAAATAGGAAATAAAAAAGTTCCATCTCCCATGTGATTTTAAGCTCTTTCTGTCTAAAAAAAAAAAAAAAAAAATACAAACATCATTGAATTTTATAATGAGCTGCTTCTGTTTTTAAACCCTGCTGCAAAGTCAGGGTTCCCACGTATCCTAAAAATCCTGGAAAATGACTGACCAATTTTCTAGTCATGGAAAATATATGGAAAATGAGAAAAAAAAAATCTTGAAAAATTATTTAGTCTCCCCGTGCCTTGTGACCTTGTGTGCCTAAATGGAGATGAAACAAAGGGAATTTTTTTTTTGTGATTTATTGACAATATACAAATATTTTTTTAAAGGAAGTGCAGGAAATAAAGTACGAGAAAAGTGAAAGTAGAGTTGTGAGTTGTCCAGTTGAACATTGTAACTCCAGTTTGTCATAATAATGACGTGCTCCACTGTAACCTGTGGGTGTGTTTGAATTATCTTATCATGCATTTGTCATAATTATTTACTCTAGACATCAAATGTCTAGAGTAATAAACAGAAACAATCTGGATAAATGCAAATTACAACTGTAGAAAAGAAGACTTCCACAGACTGAGGGGGACAGGGGCCTTTTCAACAGGGGGTTGGTCCGTGGAGGTACTGCAGGGGGTGTGTGAAATGTTTGGTTGATGAGACAGTTTTTAAAATTTTTTAAAATATATTTTCCATTTTTCCCCCGCAAGTTTAAGTGCCTTTAAATATACATTAAAATGAATCCAGTATATTGTAGTAAATGGATAAATGGAAGCAGAAAGTTATCTTTCAGTCAGAAATGCAATCAAGGTTCATTTATACATTGAACTGTACCCAGTTTATTTTAAAACAAAAATAAATACAGTATATGTAGCAGGGGGTCCCCGCTCCATTTCTCCATCAGTTTTGGGGTCCTTGGCCTGAAAAACATTGAAGACCTCTGGATGAGTGTGTGATGTAATAACTTTTCTCTGTAGTGACTGAAAATGTCCTCGAAAATAATTTCAGTGAAAGACTGGGAACCTTGAAAGTATTGTTAGTTTTTACTTTTCTTTTTTACAATTTATTTCCACATTAGCTACATTCTGATGGTTGCACATCATCCATCTACAACAGAAGGAGTACTGTTGAAATACAAATCTGTCCCTGTCTTCCTCTTCTTTATAAAATGCCACATTAAGTGTCTGTGGAAACGCTGAGTGGCTGTCATTCTTCTGGAGACAGTGCCATGTTCTCTTCATTAAAACTGGTGCATTTTGGGGCAGATATGTTCGATATTTGAGTTGCAGAAGGAGGTATTAGGCCTGCCAAGTGGCCTGTCACTGACTGCTTGTCTAAACAGTCCACTCACTCGTCAGGGACATAATGAGTTCTGCTGAGGCCTCTGACACTGCAGCGTTGCTCTTGGCACTAATGCGACGTCTCACCCCGGGTCACGCATGTCTGAACCACCGCCTCCTTGTTTGCTCATTGTTTGTGTTAATGGACTGCTTGTAATTATATGTAATGTTTAATAACTCTAGCACTGAGGCTCTCCACCCCACGTACACACCTTAAGAATAACTTGACTGTAAGCATTAATTCAACATGTGCCTGTTCCACATGGATGCACACTCGGGACACCTTGGTGAATGGCAGCACAGCTTGCTGCCCTCTACACTGGTCGTTAACTCTTAATGACCTGTATGCGGGGACGTCATGCAGAATTGAACACAGATGCACTTCACTCTTGAAGTGTGTATGCTTTCTGCCCCTCTGTCACTGTCATTGCTTTTGAATGATTGCTTAATTATCACATACAAGCCTCTGCTTACTTAGCTGTATCCTGGCCTCAAAAGATCAATTTTTTGGGGGATATAAAATATACCAAAGAGAAAATAGTCTCAAGTAAAAAATATTTAAAAAAAACAGCTTAAATAAACAATTAGCAAAATAATAATAGATTTACAGCAATTACAAATAAAAAATAAATCAATAAAAACACCAGAAGACAACACTGAGAAACTTATTGATGTACATGTACTTCCACCCTACATTACTAGAAACAGAATAGATGTGTTTAGAATATGAATTTGGAATAGAATTAGTAAATGTATTTAGTTTTATTCTTCAAATCAAAAAACACTAAAGAGGTGGTGGTGGTGGGAGGGGTGTTACTTAATTAATTTGTCATTATCTGTTATTAAATTTAAAAGGCAAGACTAAAGTCCTAAAGTGATAATGGGCTCTATGCACAGCCCCACTACTTCCTGAACTTCAGGCGGCTCCTTTATTTCCTGTCTTTGATTATTGGACACACCAGTAATGTGTCCAGGTGTGTCTGACCACTGTTCACAGCCATAGACATATATACATCACCAGTCCGAAGTTTGGAAACACCTGTTTTTTCTCTATTTTTCAAGACTATTTACATTGTAGATTCTCACTGAAAGCATCAAAACTATGAATGGACACATATGAAATTATGTAGTTTATAAAAAATGTGACATAAGTCAAACCATGTTTTATATTTTAGATTCTTCAAAATAGCCTCCTTTTGCTTTGATTATTGCTTTGCACATTTTTGGCATTCTCTGGATGAGCTTCATGAGGTAGTCACCGGAAATGTTTTCAACAGTCTTGAAGGAGTTCCCAGTGATGCTGAGCACGTGTTGGCCATCTGCGGTCTATCTCAGTCATTGAAATGAGAAGGTGTTTCCAAACTTTTGACTGGTAGTGTATTGTGATTACTAATGTAATGTTTATACTTCAATTCTGTCAAAAAACAATTTAAAAAAGTGTGTCAGCTTTATAGAGATTTTGTAAGTAAAAGACGCAAAAACAAAAAAAAACTAACAAAAACAAAAAACAGAGGGGCAAAAACTAAACATACGTTGGTAATTAGGTGTACTAATGTATCGTCACAGAAAGTTTCTAACCCAAATATCAACCACGCTTGATAAGTGGTGAAACTGGGGGTGGGAGTAAATAAGCTCTGCTTCTTCTCACTCCCTTTCGAGCTTTTGTTCTTCAGGGATGGTATACTAGTGGGGACTTGTGTGGTAGAATGATGGGTTATACATATGGTGCACACACAATGTTCTGCAATATAACTGCGATATTTATGTGCATTTGTAAAATTCACAATGTATAGTTTTATATGCACGAGCCACAAGTCTACTTGGGTTTTTTTTGTGTGTGTATGTATGTTTTCATATGCGCATTCTTCATATGTAGTTCTGGATGTATAACTCTATATGTAAACTCTTCAACTCTTCATGTATGGTTCTTGCTGTGCATACTTAGTGCGGGTGGCATTCTCATCATTTTTGGTTTTTTTTTCTTTTCTTTTTTTGTGCCAATCCTTCCATGTATAACTGTTATCTGTGTGCACATGTATGAAATGTGTATGAACAGTATTGAACATTAAACTAAACTAAGTCACTCTTGATTATTATGCCCTTTTTGTTGGCTTGAGCACCTGCCCTCCAAAATGTCTGTGCATGCTTTGGTCTTGATACCACACACACACACCTTCAGAGGTCTAGTGGAGTCTAGGCCTTGGGTCAGAGCTGTTTTTGTGGGAAAAAAGTGGAAACTATACAATATTAGACAAATAGTAATAATGTTATACTCCAATAGATGGTTTATTGGTTGAGATCCAGTTGGTGTTCATTAGATACTTTCAGGTTTTAACCGCTTTACATTGAGAATAAATAACAAGATCTGCAGACACTCTGACTCTGATTTGACCATCACAATTTCTCCCTTGTCAAACTTATTCAGATCCATACTCTTTTCTATTTTGATATTTTCTAACACATCAACTCCGTGGTCTGAATCTTCTCTTGCTGACTAATATCTCCACCCACTGACAGATCCCATTGGAATAAGAAAAAAAAATTAATACCACGTGGCCTGTCAGTGGTCATAATGTTATGGCTGATTGGTATAAATCTAAATAGAAAGCATGCAGAAAATCAGATGTGTAATTAACCCACTGGAGAACCTCTGTCCATCTTTAATTCTAAGAGACTCTGCTTTTCTAACAAATTATGCCACTGGCCTGTTGCCAGTTAAATCATTATTTAAAAAATGCGTTTACTGTTTTATCCTTGTGATGCCCTTGTCCCACTGTTGAGACATGTGACTGCCATAAAACTCAAGATAACATTATTTTTTTGTCTTGAAATACTGTTTTATCAGCTTTTGATGCATTTTCTATATCTTTGTATGACATTATTGTATTTTTATGTCACAATGCATCCCAACTTCTTTCAAATGGAAGTAAAGTAAAAACAACAATAAAGCTGCGCACTTGATTGAGCACAAAAAGTATGGTACTGTTATTTATATATGTATTTTTTTTTACCCATTTTATGCAGTGAGACAACCGAGAAACTGCCTTTTCTGGTGCCATTTATACCTGAGGAGGATTAGTTTCACAGCCACAAAATGCACATCAGAAACTGACTGAAAATAAAACGTTGTACTTGTGGAGCTATAAATTGTTTTATTTTCATCTTTATTTAGAGGTTTTCACTCTAACTTGATGCTGTGAAAAATAGAAGGTCAGGGAAAAACTGCATTTTCTAAACCTCACACTGCTTTTATGTTTCTATACCATCTCAAACTATGCATTCACAGTTACTCCTGGGGTCAGTCCTCATTAGTAGCATTGTGTGAATGCCACGTTCAACCACAACGTTACATAAAATAATAATGTAGGGAATTTATTCTCCCATAAGTATTTAAAAGAAATCAGAGAATGGAACAGAATATGTGACCAGTGACATTTAAGGGCATCTGTTCTATAATCTGCAGTAAAAAATAACCCATCCAGCACCTCAAGTGTGCACACAGTAGATGTACAACTTAACCCATAAAGACCCAAACAGCCCCTGGCCACTCAAATTATCTATTGATGTAAAATGTTTAATGCATGTTTATTTACTATTCCTATCAATACATGTACAAAATTAGTGTATAATACAGTATGTCATCTTTTCATGGTCATCAGATATGATCCATTTGGACATTCAGAAGCTCCATAGTGAACATAGAAACACCACATCTTCTACACCTTTGATTCACCAGTAAAACCCATGAAGTTGGATCGACAATGGATGGGGAAGCTTGCTTTTACATTCAGTTAATGATATGTTTTCCTGGAATAGTTACTTATTCTTCAGTTTTCTCGGTTTTGATATAATAACCCTCAAATAATATATCTGAATGGTGATTAAAGTACATTATGTATAAATTTAATGTGGCAAATAGTCGGAACATATGTAGCGTATTATATACCACCCTTTCATGTTGCACAAAGCCTCACATTCACCCCTTCACAAACCAGCAGGCAGCTGTTGCCATGCAAGACGCTGCAGCAATTTAAGTTTCATTGTCTTGCCCAAGCACACTTCGACATGTGGATAGTTGGAGGCAGGATTTGAACCGCTGACCCTTTGGTCATTGGGCGATCCACTCTACTAACTGAGCTACAGCCGCCCACATAGGATCATAACTGATTTTCCTTGAAAAACTGCAAAATACAGAGGCTAATATTAAAACGAATGGTGATAAATCACTTAAGAAAGGTTAAATAGAAAGAAAGATCCTTGGGGAACTGACACAAAGGTAGCACTGGGTCTTTATGGGTTAAATGTGACTAAAGCTAACCCTGCTCTTACACTGTATTCTTATACCAAGAGTCAGCTTTTGAGATCCATACAACTGGATGTCATGCCAGTGATAGAAAAACAGACATTTTTGCATTAAGCAAAAATATTTCATCTGAAAGTATCCTTTCATTGAAGAGTTCACACATCCTTGAGAAGAGCAATCGGTGTGAAGCAGTGGGAAGACCTTCAGAGCTGGGCTTTGTTCTACACTCAGAACCAACGTCCCTGGTGAGAATGTGGCAAAAAGGCCACTGCTCTTTGTCTGCAGTGAAGCAAAAAAACACTTTTCCCTGACGTGATGGCAAGAGACATGATACACTGAAGGAAGGCTTTATTCAACAGCGGTCCACTGAAGTCTAGGACGGCATATTGAATGGAAAGGTGGGCTGCAAGAAAGGAGGAGCCTTTAAAGAATGTCAAACTGTGTGTTAAGACAGACTGCTTGGATTTGAATTGTCTGCTTTGTCGGCTGTTACTGAATGAACCAAAAACTGAGCAAGTGAAAAGTTGATCATTTGGAACAAAGAAAATACTTCAACTTTAGATCAATATATGAGATACTAAAATGAGGCGAGAAAATGTGAAATGCTCTTCGGAAAGTGCATATTGTCAGACCAGTGAAAATATACCCATGAAGCAAAAACCTTTGTCAGATTACTTTTCATCTTTTCTAAAAGGTTATCTGTCATCAGCTGGCATACTGGGTCCCCTGTCGAGATGCTGACAGTCCTCAGACATTTTTTACAGAAAAAAAAACTGAAGGGAGTGGACCAGGGTGATGACCAGCTGACTGTGAGCGTCTCATTTTGTTAACCCATAAAGACCCTGTGCTACTTTTGTAGCAATTTCAAAATAGTGTTTTTCCTCTATTTTCAAATTTTCTTGAGTGCTTTATCACCATTTACCTTAATATTATGCTTTGAGTTTTGCATTTTTAAGGAAAAATCAGGTATTTTTCTGTATTTCATTTAGTGATCATGTAAATGTTCATTGGAGCTCGGATTAAACTTAAGGGTTAGTATATCAAAAACATCGAAAACTGAAGGAAAGGTGACTTTTTAAGAAAATCTATCATTAACTGAACATAAACCCAGTGTGTCCATCCACCGCCAATTTTCAAACTCCATGGGTTTTACTGGTGAATCGATGTTGTAGAACAGGGGTCACCAACTCTGGTTCTTGAAATCTACTATCCTGCATGTTTCCCTCTTCCACACACCTGACGGTCATTATCAGGCTTTTGCAGAGCTGGATTTGGCTTACCATTTGAATCAGGTGTGTAGGAAGAGGGACATATCTAAAACATGCAGGATAGTAGCTCTCAAGTACTAGGGTTGGTCACCCTTGTTGTAAAGATAACAGTGTTTCCATAGTAACTACTAGAGCTGCACAATATATTGTTTGAGTATCATCATCACAATGTACGTGTGCGCAGTAGTCACACTGTAGGAGATAAATTAACTGAATGTGTTCTCATCTAATTTCAAGGGTACCTGACACACCACACAGTGATCAACCAGTCACAATCATTCTTAAACAGTTTGCCCCAACAGACCACACCCTGCACTTGGAGTGAGTCACTGGTAATAACATTGATAAATGACTAATGAGTAAGAGAAAATCACCAAAAACAAAGAGTTGGTGCCAAAAAGAAAAGCAATGTCAGTTATATAGAATTATTTTGGATACAATAAGGATGATACTGAAACGTGTTCTGTGTCGACAGTGATTACACCTGTGGTCACAATGAGAGGAGACACAACTAATTTGTTTGACTGTTTACGTCAGCACCACACACCTATTATATCCTCCTGAGTATTTTTTCATATTGCAATATATAACACAATATCAGTTTTTTCTAATATTGTGCAGCTCCATTAACCCTAGAACACTATTGCCGGGTGATTTTCACCCGATTTTCATGTTAAACCAATGGGACCAATTTTAGCGATAGTGTTCTAGGGTTAAGTACAGAGCCTCTGAATGTCCAAATGGGTCATATCTAAATAAAAAGATGACAAACTGCATTTAATATCAATTATTGAGGTTCAGGTTTGATTCCCAGCTGGTCCCAAGCCCGGTTGTGAGGAAGGGCATCGTGATGTAAAAACATGTACCAAATCATCATGCGAATCACTGGTGATTCACTGTGGCGACCCCAAAAGGGAGCAGCCGAAATGGAAAACAAACATTTACATGTATTGATAGGATTAGTGGATCAACATCAAACAGTTACATCAGTAGATGGTTTTGGTCGCCGGCGGGTGTTTGGGGCTTTCTGGGTTAAGTGTTTTTTTGTCAATAGACCTCTATCGTCTGTGCTTTCTTTTGTATGTAATCAAAGAAAGACCCACAACATGCAGTCATAGATATGTCCTTACGGATTCAGAGGCTGTGCGGTAATGGCAAAGAGTAGAGATGTGTCCTCTAAAAACTGCTGATAATAAACAGAAATATGTCACAATAGATTCTTGCTGGCTCAGTCTCAAGAATGAATCATCACAACCAACAATATGACCTACTTTTACATATAATCTTGTCGATTGCTATTTGTAAGAAAATGGGGATGCTGCCTTTGTGTTCACTGATGCATAACATGCTCCTATCACAATGCAAGATAAATATTGTGTCTGAAAATTTGATACACAGTCCTCCCAGTCCAGTCTCAGCACTTATGTTGTTTTATGTATCTGGACAAGTTCAATATCGTGCTGCGTGCTGATGCAATTAGATGTAGTGCAGTGTAACCTCAAGGCAACCCCTCTGGTCAGATGATGTTGTAACAGTAATACTGTTTGCAGGGTTAGACTGAAACTCAGCTCAAAAGGCTCTGTATTTCACAGTATCTAATGCCATGGCTCACATACATATAGGCAGAGTAATTACCTTCTACACAAATCATATTTTTGTCACATTTGCTCACACTGTCGTTATATTCTGAGTGAAATGAAATACATATTTTGGGAAAACTCTAGTTGCCACAGCTCTCCCACACTCCTAATGGCCTATGCAAAGTCCTGTGGCCAAAAAAAAAAACAACCAATTAGTGGAAAGACAGAAAGAAAGAAATGAAAAGGAAACAAAGACAGAAAGGAAATACTCGACCTCTGGAAGGGGTGTTGTGCCTGTTGTGAGCAGAGCTTGTTTTTCTTCAACATACTATTGGATTGTGAGAAGCTCAGCTGGTTCAGTCGGGGGTTAAGAGCATCTTAATGGCTGTTGCCGCTGAAGCAGACTGTTGATTTGCTCCATCACTTTATCCACAAATCCTGCGCCTCTAATCATAGACACAACGCTGATACATATATACTGATGATCACTTCAGATTATTCATTATCACTAGCATCTCTGATATGAAACTGCCTGTGACACAGGTGTGATTGGAAGGTTCAGTGTTCACCTTCCACTTGTATTCAGGTTGGCACCGACCCATTTTAGATTTTAAATGCATTAAAAAAACAAACAAAAAAAAAATTCATTGCATCAATGCATTTTGACTTTGTCAGGAATCTCGATTTCAACAAAATACTTTTTTTCTTCACTAAATTATAAAATGCTTTCGTTGAAATTATGACCTTTGTGTTGTTAGTTCTAAAAATAAGCTTATGAATTAATGATTAGAACCAAACTGAAATCATAAGTGCACTGTCAGCCAACGTACTAGCTGGGTTTTCATTACAGTTTTCCGCAAAATAAAAGCAACATTTCTACAATTTCGATAAAGTGCTAGTTGTATGTGTTTCCTTTGAGGAGTGTTTGGCTGCTGATGCATGATTCTATTAAAGTTCTGCCTACCCGTCCTGCAATATATCATAGTTCTTACAGGGCGGGTGGGTAGTGGTGGTGGTGGT
>JAPTGZ010000022.1:3198785-3212780 GCA_029814645.1 Fowleria isostigma
CACTCTCACATTCACACCTATGGGTAATTTTAGATTAACTAATTAATCAGTGCATGTCTTTGGATGTTGGGAGGAAGCCGGAGTACCCGGAGAAAACCCATGCAGACACGGGGAGAACATGTAAACTCCACACAGAAAGGTCCCACCTTGACTGGTGTTGGAATCGGACCCAGGACCTTCTTGTTGTGAGGCACAAGTGCTAACCATTGCACCACCGTGTCACCCACTTCGTGGTTAAATAAAGGCTAAATAAAATAAATACAAAAAAGGTATGACCCATTTGGACCTTCAGAGGCTTCTTTAGCTGTTTTCAGACCAGCCAGCCGAAGTGTTACCTGTGAACCGCTAACATTCATACCATTGGGAACCCATGATGCATCATTGACACATAGCGTTGCTTTGCCACCAAAAAAAAAAAAAAAGGCCATACAAAATGTGTTCACAGCAGAGAAAATAACAACAGTGCTAAGGATCGCATCACTGACTACCTGCAAGCATTTGTACTCTTAATACAGATCATTATTTATCTGGACCAAACCATGCTACAACATCTACTGTGGAGAAGAAGACAGTGATGCCAAATCCATAGACGTAACCTCAGGATGCGAATATGGATCAACCTGGTGATGTCCACCCATGTCGTCATGGTTCACTTATAAAAACCAAACTTTACTTGGTGCCCATAGGGAATCAAATTTTCAGTTCCCGAACACTGTGATATTTGGTGTGAACATGCCGGCCGGTTTAAGATTAGATGTGAGAACTGACAGCAGCAGTTTTCTGTTGGTCTGAAAATAGCTATAGTGAATGTGGAAACCTCGTCAACTTCTGCAGCATTGATTCACCAGAAAAACCCATGGAGTTTAATCAATGACAGTCGATGGATACACTTGTTTTATGCTCAGTTAATAATATATTTTTGCTGAAAAAGTCACATTTTCACCAGTTTTCTGGTTTTGATATGATAACATTTGACACACTTAATCATTCAATTTTAATCAATAAATTGGAAAAGTGTGGCATTAGGAGAGTGGATTTGAACTGACTCAAAAGCAATATGCGAGGATGGATGAGTTTACGACGGGATGTCGACATTGCTTGTGGGGTTCCTCAAGATTCAGTTTTGGGGTTCATATTATTAAGTTTATATATAAATAATATACTCAATGTATCCAAAGCATGAAAACTAATATTATTTTCAGATGATACTAATATATTCTATTCTAATAATAATTATATTAAACTTATTAATATGGTAAATAATGAATTAACCAAAATAAAATTATGGATGAACAATTATATATTATCATTAATTTAAATAAGACTAAGGCAATGATGTTTGGAACCTCTAAAACCTCTACAGAAATACAGATAATGATTGAAGGAGTCCTAATTGAAAATATAAATGAATACAAATTCTTAGGGGTTATAATAGACAGTAAATTACCGTGGAAAGCCTACATCAGACACATAAAAACAAAAATCTCCAAAAGTCTTTCAATTTTAAATAAAGTAAAACCATGCTTTGATGAAAATGCACTCCGTACCTTATACTGCTCCTTGGTCCTCCCACACTTCAAATATTGTGTTCAAGTGTGGGAGAAACAGCTCCCAAAGCACAATTAATCCATTAGTCATATTACAGAAATGAGCAATACGGATCATTCACAAGGTTGGGTTTATACAACACACTCATCATCTGTTTATTCAATCAAAATATTTAAAAAAAAATCCATAATCTTGTAAAATATTATACATCAATATTCATGTTCAAAGCATTCAACAAATTACTACCAAGTAACTTAATTTTTTTTTCACAGTTTGGGAGAATACTCATAATTTGAGAGGATATGGAGATTTCACATGGCCTTAATTTTTAACCACTTGTAAAAGTTTGTATGTGTCTGAATATGCAGTAAAATTTAAAACAGTCTGGATAGCCAACACAAGCAACGCCCAAATATCCGCAGATTTAAACTGTTCTATAAACATATGGTCTGGTCTCAGTATAAAGATAGAGGATCCTAATACTTATGTTACATCAATATTCTGTCTTATAATGTTGGGTTTGTTCCTCCGTAAGTAGCTATGTGTCGTCCATTACCTCTGCTATTGTTCTTACCATTGTTGTATGTAATTATTATTATAATGTACGTTAATGGTTTTGTTTTTTACCCATATTTTGTAAATATAATGTAAATACTGTTGAATGATTTTATTATAGTCTCTATAGGCCTATTTATTCATTATCCTGGTTGAAGTTTAGAGACTGAAGAAATTATCGAAACTTCATTAGGTTAAGTTATTGATGAGAAATGGGGGTGGGATTAAATATGTTTTTCCTTCTTCCTACTCCTTTCCAAGCATAAATGTATTAATTTGAACTAATGAACTTACATGTTTCCTGTTGAATGCCTTGGCATTATCAGATACTGTTGTATGTAGGTCATTTGTATTGCTTAGTCAGTTGCTCAAAATAAATGACAATGAAATGAATAACCTTCAAATTTATTCTGAGCTTTAATGAACATCAACATTATCAGTGGATTTAATTTAATAGGAAAATACTTTCTTTTTTGAAAATGCAGAAGATAACAGAAGATGTCTGTGTTTGAACTCATCCAAATTTGTTTCCATTTTATTCAATGTGCCATTACTAGTTCCTGGAAGTATCTATAGGTATAGTTGTCAAGGTCATAGTGGTAGAAAAAGAGGCACTCGAGGAATAACAACAGCAACTCACTTTATCTCATCTAAGAAGCTTTGATTGTCAACATTGTGCCATGATTTCAACAGGTATATTTGTTCACACATCTGCTTCTCCTACAGTTACATGCTACATTGAGTACATTCTTCACATGAACAAACGCCTCGTTTTTCATGACCGTCGAAATATAACTGATTTGTATCCAACCTGAGGGAACTTCTTCTAATGTCAAAAGAACATTAAAGCAGGGATAACCTCACTCAAGCACTGCAGTGCTCCTCCAGTGGCTGCAAGGGCTCAAAGCATGATGGGAAACATCTGCCTGTTCCCTAAATGAACAGCTGAGTGTCTCCGATTTTCATCAGAACCACCATATTTTCTGATGCATATTTTGAAAGCTCATATTTTCTTCTTTTTTTCCTATAGATCAGTAGATCTGTGTAAGGGTTTAAATGTAATGAGTGCAAATGGTGCTAATTCCCAAAACAAATAAGTGTGTGTGTGTGTGTGTGTGTGTGTGTGTGTGTGCGTGCGTGTGTGTGTGATAAAAACTGTTTACAGACTCAAAAGGGCAAGAAAATTAATTCTGCATTAAACTGCTGTAAATATTGTTGTGTTCAGACACTCAGTCTAGATCACTTAAGAAAATTAGAATAATAGTGTTTCATGTTTGACACTGTAATGGAAAATGCAGTGCTTGTGTTGGTTCTAGTAGGCTTTGAAATCTATCCGAAAGTGGAATTCTTTTTATTTCTCTTGGTGATGATATGAATATGTTTGAATGTTTTACATATGCGCTTTTTTTCACACAGCATCAGAGTAAAGGATAAAACCTATGAATACCCTGAGGTCTTGCATAACAAACACAGTATCTCCAGTCGTAGTCTGTGTGATCCGTCGGCTCTGGATGGTAAACGGTGGGACTTGATACTTGCTGCTCCTGCTGTTGCCTGTTTCCCTGCTTTCCGGGCAAAGAAGATGGGAGCAATTACAGAAAATTGCACGGTAGTGTACTCATAACGGTGTGGATTTCTCGACGCGTCTCACTCTCAGTAGTCACCATCTTGTCTGCGTAACAGGAAGGCCGGGGCAGTTTAATGACATAACAGTTACAACTAGAAAAGCACTTGGAGAGCACAAACCTCCGCCAGGCATGATAGTTCCCCCCATATTGTGAGTCATACCAAAGTAATAATCCTACATTTATTTGTGTATATTTTACAGCAAACATGACACATACAACAACATATGTACAAAGAGATGCAGACTTACTTCATATGTTTTTGCTAGTTTTCTGTTTTTTTTTCTATTTATTTATTTATTTTTTGGCATTTTTTTGATCAATTTTATAACAAAATATGCACAGATCCCGAAAATGGTCCGATCTCCCAATGTTAAAGAATCCTAATCGATTGTTCCTTGTGTCATGTCCATCATGTCCTGAAAATTTCATCAAAATCCATCCTGTAGTTTTTGCGTAAAGTTGCTAACAGACAGACAGACAGACAAACACCAGGAAAAATATAACCTCCTTGGTGGAGGTAATGAATGTAAAGCACCTTATTTTTACTGAAAATGAAATGAAGTCAAAAGGCAACAAGGTGTTTTAGTGTGGGAACAATTCACTTATCACCAGCATTTAAATGTCTTTGTTTCAGACAAAAAAAAATTTCAAAAATGTTGTAAAATGTGGTGCAGAATGGTCATGTTTTACTTTATTTGAGATGACAAAATCTGTCAAATACACATATGGTAGAAAGGTTTACACAAAACACGTCAAGTGAATTTCAAACAAATTCTTTGGAAAATCCCGTAAACCATTTCCATAACATTTGTTTTGCATCACTAGCAGGTGGCGCTGTAGGTTATAATGCACATGGCAGTGTTCTGTTGTTTTTTTCCATCTAAAATGATTGTAATGTTAATTTTCAGAGATGAAACAGTCCTCATCAGTCTCTATGTTATATGTTCATTATGTAAAATTTATCTGACAAGGATTTTTCCATTTTCTCTATGTTTATGTAACATTAGGCTCAAGCAAACAGAAAAAAGTTTGCTTTTTTAATTATGGATTTTTATGAAATGTTCTGACAGAAAACCCACAACTGAATTACACTGAAGACCCATCCACGCCTGTTTTCCGTTACATAAGTACATAGGTACAAACAGTATGTCAAATGTCACTGCCTTCATACTCAGTTGTGTCCATTGTGTTGGAATGAACGTTTGTCAGTCAATCCACCAGAGGGCACCGCTTTTAATTAACATACTAATACCGCAAAGAAGAGTACATTTTTTTGAGAAGAAGAAAATCAATAATAACAAAGATGGAGATGACAGACGAATTAATACTTATGTGGATACTAGGAACGGGAATCTTGGCTGTAAGGCCGATATGATACGCATCTCGATACAGCATCGCCAGTCCGATATATTAAAGATACACGTGTGGTATCTCATGAATTTCACGCGGTGGACGGATGCTTCCCCACTGGTCAGACACATTTGAGTGACAAGTGTCTAAACCAGGGGTCTCAAACTCATTTCAGTTCAGGGGCCACATTCAGCCAAATCTGATCTGAAGTGGGCCGCACCAAGAAAATAATAACGTAATAATGTCAACTTCAAACTACCCTTTGTGATTTAGAGTGAAAAAAGTAAAATTATACAATGAAAATGTTTACACCTACAAACTGTCCTTTAAAACAATGTGAATAACATGAACAAACTGGAATTTTTTTTTAAGAAAACTAAGTTCAATTTGATCAATATTATGTCACAGTTTGTCTTTTATAGATCACAGTGGATCTACAACTATACAAAACATTTAATAACAGGCAGAATAAGGGTAAATTTCCACTTCACACATTTCAAAGTGTGCATATTTATTCAGGTTATTCACATTTTTTGTGAAATGATTGTTTGTTTTAGTGTAAATACAGTAAAATGACAAAAATATTTACATTTACAGAGAAAAAAATGGGAGTTTTGAGTATTTTTAGGTTATTATGATTGTATTTGACTGATCTGACCCACTTGATTGAATTGGTCTGTACATGAAACTTGAACTGTGTAATTTTTGCATTTCACAAATTCCTCCTGCGGGCCGGACCGGACCCTTTGGTGGGCTGCATTTGGCCCCCGGGCCGCATGTTTGAAACCCCTGGTCTAAACCAAGGACATTTCAAAAGTAACTCTCTCAACACTGTCTGATGATTTCTAGTGTAGGACTAAAAAAAAGTGGTGACACGTGACTTTAAACCGTTGCTCCCCTGCTGTTAAACTTCCTCAGACACATCAGCTGGGTGCACAGATAGAAATGATTCTAAGAGTGATGTGCGGTAATCTTGCAAATCGCACTTATCACCGCCAATCATCTTTTAGTTTTTGGTACACTGCTGTGCATCTGTGTGTTTGTGCGTCTTGACAGCATTCGTGAGAGCATTTCATCGCTGCAGTGATTTGTATGTGATGACCCACTTGTCCAGTTGCCTCAAACTGGCTCCATTATCAGTCATTTTGGGTGTTTACTTAAATGGATGATGGCTTTAGATAAGTGAGAAGCATGCCAACCGCACCATCACTCTGAGTTTGCCACATGCCCACAGTAAAGGCCTTTCCTAGTGTTTTCTCAACATCTCAACTCAAATTAATGGAAACTAATAGTGACAAACAGGAAGCATAGTATCTTGAAACTGACAATGAAGCTGTCTGTTTTTGTTACAGTGGACAAGCAACTCAATCTCCACTCTTATTTTCTTATTTTATTTTAATATTAAGGTGCCTCTTCGACAGACAAATAAATCAGACACGATATATGTGAGATATACACTATCTCATGTTCAACTCAGCACATTTTCAGTTTGATTTATGTGAATTCGAGTGCCACAAATCAGATTATGCTGCAGCAGCACAAAGTGGACACAACACTTTTACGTTTGCGCATGAACAAATCAGCCGATGATTAGGTTTGGACTGCAGAGGGAAGGCACGATTGTTTGGAAAAGAAGATGAGAAGCAGAGATCATGTGAATGGATTTGAGTTTTAAGGGGCTGAGTTTATCTGAAGCCAAAGAAAAAAATCAGTAGTGTTGTAGTCAAGAACGGCTAGACCGAGACCAAGATACTGCTGAGAATGGATGGTATCAAGACCAAGATCATGACAAACTAAGACAAGACCCAGACCAAAAACCGACCATGACATGACATAAGCACTCATATCAACTGTAAAGCAAAGGCATTGGTGTGAAGTGTCATAACTAGTTAATTCAAATTTAAGTTGTCTTTTCTATTATATTGTCCCTATGTCTATCATTTTAATCACTCAGATTTGTCATAGTTATACATTAGGCTTATATTTCATGAAAGTAATGCCGCGTTCCAGGCAGGTTTTTGAGCCTGGAACAACCTTAAGCCACGACTCATGACTTTGTAGCATTCCAGGTAGGTCATGCTATAATAATAATGGATTAGATTTGCATAGCGCTTTTCTCTTGAGGCATATTCAAAACGTATACAATGGATCCATTATTCATTCACTCGCACATTCATACTTTGGTGGTGGTAAACTACATTTGTAGCCACAGCTGCCCTGGGGCACACTGACAGAAGCGTGACTGACCATCTGAGCCGACCCCCCCCCCGACCACCACTGAACATTCATACGCATCCATACAACATATACTATACTGCTTGAGGGCAAGGAATTGTGGGAGTTAGATGTAAACGAACCAGAATAGGGGACCGTATGGGGCTTATGCTCATTTACAGTTATTTCTGTGGCCAGAGGTGCTGTTTCCTGGTTTATTTGAGGAAAATAGGAGGAAAAATGATGCATAAGGCAAAAGCAGCCTTTATACCTTTTATGTTATTTTTTTTATTTGGATGCATATTTGGTATTTATTTTTGCACTCAATAAACTGAAAACTAGCTAATGCTGGAGCAGCTGTGGATTATGCATAATATTTTCAGATAAATAAAGTTAGAGCAATACTATAATAATATAAACAGTGCATCCATGGGGGCTGCGATTGTTGTTTCATGGGCTATGTGACGTCAGAGCTTGGAGGTGGGAGTAAATCAATCTAGTATGAGTTCACGGGTGGGAAGTCATGGGTTTGACTGCCATTCCAGATGGCAACCCTCTACCATTTTAACTGGTAGAAGGTTGGAAAAACAGGGGTTATGGGTTGTCTGTACCGTAGCATATCACTCCCTCCAGGCCTGATGGAAAATAATATTCTCAACTGTCCTCTCCTATGACCAGTTTATTAGAATTTGTCAAGGGAAAGAGACAGGGTGTATGAGGAAGATGTTCTTATTGAGTCTAATATATGTAACATGTTTTGAAAATAGATGCATCTGACTGGTTATACTTAATGATACTGTTCTGTGATGATACAGTTTTAGTGCAAATCTCATTGAGGCCAAAGAGAGTCAGGACCAAGACAGGACTGAGACCAAGACAAGACCCAGACCAAAGAGAGTCAAGACCAAGACAAGAATCAGACCAAAGAAAGTCAAGACCAAGACAAGACCCAGACCAAAAAGAGTCAAGACCATGACAAGACCCAGACCAAGACAAGACCCAGACCAAAGAGAGTCGAGACCAAGACAAGACCCAGACCGAAGAGAGTAGAGGCCAAGACAAGATCCAAACCAAGACAAGAAGCAGACCAAAGAGAGTCGAGACCAAGTCAAGACCCAGACCAAAGAGAGTAGAGACCAAGTCAAGACCCAGACCAAAGAGAGTAGAGACCAAAACAAGACCCAGACCAAAGAGAGTAGAGACCAAGACAAGACCCAGACCAAAGAGAGTAGAGACCAAGACAAGACCCAGACCAAAGACAGTCAAGACCAAGACAAGAACCAGACCAAAGAAAGTCAAGACCAAGACAAGACCCAGACCAAAGAGAGTAGAGACCAAGACAAGGCCCAGACCAAAAAGAGTCAAGACCATGACAAGACCCAGACCAAAGAGAGTCGAGACCAAGACAAGACCCAGACCAAGACAAGACCCAGACCAAAGAGAGTCGGGACCAAGACAAGATCCAAACCAAAAAGAGTCAAGACCACGACAAGACTCAGACCAACACAAGAACCAGACCAAAGAAAGTTGAGACCAAGACAAGACCCAGACTAAAGAGAGTCGAGACCAAGACAGGACCCAGACCAAAAAGAGTCAAGACCACAAGACTCAGACCAACACAAGAATCAGACCAAAGAGAGTCGAGACCAAGACAAGACCCCGACCAAGACAAGACCCAGACCAAAGAGAGTCAAGACCAAGGCAAGACCCAGACCAAAGAGAGTAGAGACCGAGACAAAACCCAGACCAAGACAAGAACCCAGACCGAAGAGAGTAGAGACCAAGACAAGATCCAAACCAAGACAAGAAGCAGACCAAAGAGAGTCGAGACCAAGACAAGAACCAGACCAAAGAGGGTCAAGACCAAGACAAGACCTAGGCCAAAGAGAGTCAGGATCAAGACAAGACCCAGATCAAGTCAAGAGCCAGACCAAAGAGAGTTAAGACCAAGACAAGACCCCGACCAAACTGAGTCGAGTCCATATTGAAGATCGAGACCACAAAAAATTGGTCTTGAGATCAAGACTTTTCTCAAAAACTACATCACTAGAAATCAGGGCAACCTCTGTCCTCAAAGAGTGAAACCCTCCGTCTGTTTAATATGGAGCTGTAAATGTGTTGACTGTAACTGCAAAGACAAAATATGCCACATCTGGACATGTCTGTGTTTTCCCAATATTGAATTTCCACATTTTAATTAAGTAGTGCATGTCATTCGTCCAGCTGTGCGGTCTGTGTTTTTGTGCATTTCCTCTGTGCCTCCAGTATATTTCTTACATTTCCTTCAACAGGCTCCAACAGACTGTGAGATGTCTGCGGTCTTATAAGTTTATTCCCAGCCAGACTGTGCCACATGGATCTAATAAACCTGGGTACGACATGTACAGATTGTGTGATAATAGAAACCCATTCGATCGCCGGCTGAGACGCAGGTCAAGGAAGAAGAATTAAACTAATCATGAGGACATGTCTTCTAGCTGCACAGCTTATAGTTGTAAACAATATCACAGAGATAATGATCATGCTGTTACAACGACTGGAAAGAACAAGACTAAGGTTAGTTTTAAAACAACACAAATTTGATCAATACATCATTTCACATGGGTTTTCTATCGGGGCGTCTGTGAGCTTCTCTCATTATGTGACCGAGAATACAATTAAAAGCAACGCAATATTATTTTACCTTTATCCTGGGACGGCCCCAAATCACACATATACCTGTCTTAACTAAACACAATGACCCAATGTAACTAAGCTAAAACAATTAATTCAGATTGTAGTGATGGTATGGTGATATTAACTCAAAAAGACCCTGAGCTATTTTTGTATCATTTCCCAAATATATATATATGTATTTTTTACTTTTTAAAGTGATTTATCACCATTTAGTCTAATATTCTACTCAGTATTCTGCAGTCATAAGTGAAAATCAGGTATTTTCCTTCATTTACTTTACTGATCGTGTAGATCAAATTAAAGTTGAGGATTATCACATCAAAAACAGAAAACAACAGAAAAAGGGATTTTTTTTTTTCAGTAAAATTTATCATTAACTGAGCCGAAAAAACAATGTGTCTATCCATTGTCATTTATCAAACTCCATGGGTTTTACTGGTGAATCACATTCAGACTCAGGGACAGCTTTTTCCCTAGAGCCACCAGAGCCCTGAACACACCCACTCAGTGAATGAGGATATGCCAGCAACTTCACTCAAGCAAAAAGTAACCTGAATGTGCAATAACTGGAGACTACTGTGTACTTGTACTTGTGTTGTGAATTTTTTAAGATTTTATATTCTATTTATTGTTGTATTTATGTTTTTTGTTGATTCTTGCTTGTGTATTATCTTTGTTAAATTGTCACTGTAATGCACTAGTCTAGCGCTATAATTTCATTATATGGACCATTATATAATGATAATAAAGGCAAAATCAAAAGATTAGATGCTTATTATCAAGAACTGTTATGAATATGGAAACATGTTATTTAATAATATTCTTATCCTAAATAAATCCGATAATTATTGTATAGTGAATAAAAGAAAGAAAATGCATTCTAAAAGTCATTGTTTCTTGACATATTTTGTGGTATTGTTGATGGGTAAAAAGGGTGACCCCGGCCAGAAGGTACTGCTGTGTAGGGGTTCTTAACATGGAAAAGTTTGGAAACCTCTGATGTAGAAGAAGACGATGTTTCCACATTCATATGGAGCCTCTGAACATCCATACGGTTCATATCTGATGACCATGAAAAAACAACAAACTACAAATTAATTAGTCACATGTAAGTCAACAGTTGTTTAACTTTTTATGTTAGTAAATGATTTTGATTAATATTACTGATGTCCTTTGGTAAAGTAGCATTTACCCACATGCACATGTAAAATGAATCCAGTTTGAATAGTGCGCTTGTCACATTTGCACATATCTTTTGCATGTTTGTACAATATATGCAATATTTGCACATTCAGAATCTCTTACCACTGCAGATGTATTGTACATATAATCGAATTTTAGGTTTTTGACAGCAATCTACCCTTTTTTAGTTTAATTGTTTTTTCAGTTGTGTAAAGGGAACTTGCTTAAGTCAGCCTTTCATTACTCAGTGTGTTTCTGCTGTGTAGTCATGGCCAAATGTTTTGAGTTTGGTCACAAGTTTGGTTTTCACAAAATTTGCCACCTATTTTTTTTCTCATTTCCATACATTTCTAAGGTACATTAACAAATAATTAACGGAATTATATAGGTTTCAATTACTTTCATTGACAAATAAATAACATTAAAGCAAATAATCCGTTTGTGTCATTCCCAAAACTTTTGGCCATGACTGTAGATGCTGATGAAGGTGAAAGCATTGAATCAAATACAACCCTAATCCCATAAAATCCAAAAATGGGAACAAAAACAAAGGTGTGTTTTTTTTTGTTTTTTTTTTGTTCAGTTAACAGTCATGGCCAAAATTTTTGGGAATGACACGTTTTGTTTTGTTTTTCCAACAAAATTTGCTGCCAAATTTTTTTATTCTTAATTTATACACATTTCTAAGTTACAGCAATAAATCATTTCAAAAATATATATAGGTTTCAATTACTTTTATTGACAAATAAATCACATTCAAGCAAATAATCCCTGTGTGTCATTCTCAAAACTTTTGGCCATGACTGCATGTGACAATAAACTTCTTCAATCTTGAACGTTGTTATGTGAAGTTTACTTGGGATCTGTGCTGCAGGCGTTTGTTGACATTATGTGACCACACTTTTAAGCTAACAGTATCTTGTGTTGCAGAATTTTGCTGCTGTAGAAAAGCAGAAGTCTCTGAGGTTCTTATGATTAAGCATAAGCATAATAAAGATTTTGGCAGCACAGACATTAAGGAGCAGCAAACAGTTGGTTCTCAGCCAACACAGACCTCAACTCCAAACTCCTTGTAAGTGGACGCAGATGTTACATATTGGACCTTAAATGCATCACACCAAGCAGCCAGAAACTACAAACCATTTTTACTGCGCACTATGACATGTTCTATTTTTGATGCCTTTAGTAGTGAAAAACCCTTTAATAATCCCACAGCAGCTGTTTAAGGCACTGAACTCCACATGAGCTGACAAGGGTCCTCTACTTATACATGAATTTTGTTGTCACTTTCCTCTTTCTGCTTGTATTTTACATTAATTTTAGCCTCTTTCCCACATCATGGCTTCAATGTCATAATTTGAGGTAAAATATGTTAAGTCAGCAGTTATTTCCCCCAACTTTACAGGAGTCCACAAAAAAAAAAAAAGAAAAAGCGGTCTCATTTTAATCTGCAGCATTCCTACTCTGTTCTCTAATTTGAATGCATTATGCAGAAAAGTCTTTTAAACGAGTGAAGTAACAAAGACCAAATGAGTCCCCATGTTGAATGCCAATAGGAAAAAAAAAATCCCCAATAATGCAGTTACCGGCTGACTAATGAGGGTCTGTTGACATGCCATCTAGTCTATAACTGGATGTGGTTCTGCTTCCAATGTGTTGATCTGAGCTGAACAGTATTGCCTGATAACATTTAAAATGATGGAAGTCAACTATTTAATTCTAATACCGTGGTGAGCAGCTGCTCTGTGGTTTTTCAAGTGAAAAGTGAAGTGGTGAAAGGTCAGTGAAGTTCATGGAAGAGTTTAAGAGTGAAGTAGCAACACATTCACTGAGAGGGTAAAAAAAAAAAACCTGGATCATGATAAAACAGTGAGATGCTAGAAAGTAATTTGCCCGGGCTGGCTTTGCCTTCCTGCTGCATTTACAATACAAAGATGAATCTTCGAGGTTTGCTGTTGGCTTGCTTTGCATCAGGAGGTTGTTTTGTGGATATGTGAGGAGATTTGAAATAATCTCTTCTTGCAAATTATTCTCTTTTCTTGCCAAGTGCACTGAGTGTAACTTTAACCGCCTTCTGACGTGCCAGGGAAAAAAATATCATTCAAAGATGGTATTTATTTTCACAAATAAATTTCCAAGACATGCAAGACCCATCAGTGTGGCTGGTGGTGTATTTGTTATCTGTTATGCAGTGTCCATATTCATGTTCAATTAAACCAAGGAAATACAACAGTATTAGGTCTGGAAACACAATTTGTTGTTTCTCTGCTTCACTGAGTTTCATAATTGTACAGCTTTCCCCTGTTATTTGTTCGCCACATGTTTTTCATGTGTTTAGTCTGTGGGGCTGCTCAAGTGAATAATTAACATGTGGAGTGCATCTTGAGTGTCTGTAAGATCTAAGAGCTGCCGACTTAAATATCAGTAATAACTGGGCTGCTCTTCTTCTGCCCAGTTGCAGAATGAGTTTCGAGTCCGACTTAAGACAACGTAATGAGTCAGACTGAAATATGAGCATTGGATGTTGTTCATTAACTGTGAACTAATGACGAGAAAATCCTCATTTAGGTAGGGTGACCATAGTTTGATTTTCAAAAAAAGAGGATGCTCAGCTCTGCCACGAGATACTTGATCACACACTATGTAAGCATTCTGTGTAACGCACCTATAAAACTGGAGAAAATCTTTCAGTGAAAGAGACTACTTGGAATTATTTCATTATTCTAGCTGTAGAAGTGTCATAAAAGCTGCTGTTTGTTTGTACTCGTGTCCTTTTTTTATTAGTTCATACAGTCGTAGAAAAATTATTAGACCATCAAAAGTCATCAAAAACAATGGTTAT
>JAPTGZ010000022.1:3225847-3241408 GCA_029814645.1 Fowleria isostigma
ATGTTCTTTGTGTTTCAATAAAACTAAGCTCTACTTTTCCCATTAATGCTTCATACTGCACAATCATTCACATCTTTTGTAGTTAAAAGGACAAAGATTTTCACCTTTAACTGTCTTTGCTGATAAGTTCATCTTTTCCTTTGTGTTTGTTGGATAGTACTTGAAGGCATCCTATGCAAGGTTTTTCATCAAAAATGCATAGACCCACACAACAATAATCCCTCTCAACCATCACTTATGGCCCGGCTGATATGCACAGACATGCATATATATTATGTATATATATATATATAAATGCAGAGCAGAGAATCCACTGTGGACAGAGTGAAACGCAGTGCGGTACCTCTCTGCAGGGCTGGGCAAAAATCTAGGTGTTTTTATTTGCACTTAAGGATGTTAAAGGAACAGAAACTAATGTTTTAGGTCATATTTTATTAATCTTTATGAACTATTTTGTTTGCGCACGCTGCTCTTTCTTATTTTTTTGTGCCACAGAGTAGGAGCCACTCTGAAGTTAGTGTTCAGAGACGACAACCAGCAAATTCTGCATATTATTCCAGCATGAATAGTTCATAGCCACCATTTATGGCAGTTAGATGAGTAGGCCCCTGATTGCTACAATTAAATCAAATGCCCTATCTCCCAGTGCTAAACATAAACACTGAACATGAAGTGATTCTTTTTATTATCTTTCAGAAACAGACAACATGCAAAACGCATCGTGTGTAATCTATTTTCTGCTCTACCAGGAAACAAAATGAAAAATGACAGAGTTGGTTAGCAATGATAGACAGTCCTCATAAAATGTAAAATGACCTATTTTTGATTTATTTATTTATTTTTAACGCCTTGGATCCAGCTTTGACGGACGAGTCACAACCTGTCAGCGTTCAAAATTGTGACCTTTAGTTAGTCTCGCCCCCATCAAGCTAATTGCTGTAATGTTTTTAAACACCAGAACGCCATGCCAGAATGAATCATCCTTCAAAGTTTTAGCACCGCTGGATAGAGGATGTGTCTGGCATGCTACATTTACGCAAAAGAAATGCGGTTTTTAATTACAGAGGACTCCATCAAACTAATTAGTCTCCTTCATCGATATTACCTGAGATGTCCCATTAAGAGATGAAGTGACATAGGCCCTTTGCTGCAATCCTTTAGAAGTACATGACAAAAAAAATGGAGAAAAGGAACGACAATGCAGCATAATGCCCCATTTTATTTTTCATGTCCTTTCTATTGCAAGGGCAATGGTTTCAATCAAACCAATTGACTTGTGCCTGACCTCTCTCTTATGACTACAGTCCAGAAATGCCTTAGGCAGAGCTGAATCCACACAGTGAGCCCTAAGAACAGGAGTGCTTTCGACTGCAGCCTACCTAATTGACTCTGTAATAGTGTCATAGTTCAGTGCCACCAAATTGACTGAATTTTCAAGCATGCTTTGGCAACAGTGATACCCAGAAAAATGACAAATAGAACTCTCAATGAAACTCAAGTTTATCACCCTTAATACCAGTAGGAGCAACAACACAGTATGTTGTAATACTTGATAACAATTGATTACTCCAGGCTGTTGACTAACATGGGAAATGTTACGTATACTTGTCTATACCACCATGGTATGAGGTTGTAATTAATATTTGATCATAAACTGGGTCAAAATGATCAAGTGTAAGTCCAAATGGACTCTCCTCCCACAGAGAATTAGAACTTAAAGCTGGATTCTGCATCTTCCCCTGAGCTCTGCGAAATATTTCAGTATTTTACACCTCGTTTCTGTTTCATGGCTTGATGCCAACAATACCTGCCCAGCACCAAACAGCAAACAGACAAAGCTGATGCACAGTGAGCAGAGCTAAAAGGAGAGAAAATATTGAGCTAATATTCACCAGGTGGACAAAAAGCATCCCTGAATGTATGATTTTATTGCCCTGATGTGTAAATAGGCAAAAATGCTTGCTGAGCTGATGATAGCCTGTCAGTAACGTTCAGACTGACAGTAGAAAAATACCAAGAAAAAAATGCTGCTACAGACCTTTGAAGTCCATGGGAGTTATATATATATACTGCTCAAAAAAATAAAGGAAACACTTAAACAACACATCTTAGATCTCAATAAATGAAATATACTGATATACTGATCAACAATTTTCAACTGCAAGATTCCATTAATTGAGATCTAAGATGTGTTGTTTAAGTGTTCCCCTCATTTTTTGAGCAGTATATTTCATATATCTTTATTAAAAGTAAAACAAAACTAATGTTTTTTTTTATGTTTACGATGATCTTGTCTTTAAAAATTCCATAATTATTTAATTATTTACTTATTAATGAATGATCAATAAATAATTAATAATTGACTAGATATACTAAAATGTCTACTAAATAACCATCCAAATTTAATACCAACCACCTTCTAATTAACTAAACAATAATTTAATCAGCTTATTCAAAAATTGTTTTGATTAGGTTATTTTAATTAAGTTGAAATAATTATGACAGATATTTATTTTTTGGCAATATATCAAATTTTATATGGAAAATAACAAATTGTATCTGTGTCAGAAATCACTTTCAAATAAGGCACCCATTCCAAAAACACCTCTGAAGGAAGTGTGTTAATTCCAATCACATGACCTGCTCCATATGATGTCATTTTGTCCTGAAGAAAAGACTGGACAGACTCCAACAGATGTTCTTTCTTCTCTTTATGACTGATTTAATACAAAGCATCATGTGAGTCAAGTGTGTATTTATCACACTCTTACATCAACAGTGTAACTACAATATCTTTATAAATAAGTTTCAATTTAAATTTTACTCACTTCTATGTTATGTAGAAGAATCTTTCTGTTAAATACCATGTGGTGATAATCCTTCCAATATTGTTTCAGAAGTCGATCTGCACTGTCGGTTCCACAGAGACTCTTTTTCTCACCACTGACCTGTCCTTCTAAAGGTGCTAATTAAAAGGTGGAAAAAATCCAGGCGACATATGGACAAGGCTACTTAACAGCAGATTCCCACTGTTGTGGAGTTCCACTTTGCCGCCTCTCTCTGTGTTTCTGTGGTGATGAGGTCATCTGGAGTGACAGGTTGACAATGATTGGGTAATAGGTCTTCACAAGCCGCTGGTGATTTATAAATCTGCTCTGTTGGATCGCACATGGCTTATGAACGACTTTTGGCTTTTTGCACTATGAAAATTTATTTCTCTTCAGATAAAAGAAAAGCTAAAAATCAGACATGAACATAAACCAGACATAAACTTTACAGTCATAGATCAGCGAGGGACAACAAATTTTTGTGGAAGCTTTTATTTGATTAGTCATATTTTCAGAGGTTGAAATGTTTACATGTACCAGGCTGCCTGAGTCTTTAAAGACCATGGAAGCTTCTGGTAAATGATGTCACAACTTCATAACTGTAATAGAAAAATAAAATAGATTTTCTGACATCTCAACTATGGATGATATGTTTCCCTGATTTGTTGACTCAGTAATGTTTCCATTACGTGGTATAGGCTCGACTGGTACCAGGTACTATTCCTGGGTACTAACCATTGCAGGATACTACCAACTTTAGAGCATCTGGTCATTATAGGGATGCTGGGCGTATAGAGTTGTTGATAAACTCACTCATTGTGTCATTGCCCTGAAAAACTCATGCTGAACCTTTTCATCATCCACCAATAGACATGTCGGAACCTCCTCGACCGACCACAGTTTCATTTTTTGACCATCATAATGGTTTAGCCTATAAACTTCAGAATCTTTTTTTTTTTTTTTTTTTTTTAATGGCAGGCCATGCATTGATGATGCAATAACACAAAGACGACTCTGACCAATCAGTGCTCTGCAGTGTTTACACATGACATTTTAGTATCTCTTCACTCATTTTGGAATCCCGCTTGAGCACATACTAACAAAACTAGTACAAGGTACCAGATTCTTTTACATTATGTAAAAACAAAAAGGCCAAGTTAAGTTGACCATGTAGTGGAAACCTGGGATAAGATAGCGCTTAGGATGAGCTCACCTCTGACCTCTCCAGCTTTTTTCCACCTCTTCCACACCTTTTGTCTAAATATGGTTACCTCTGGCTCCAAAAAAATAAATAAATAAAAAGGAAGATGGCAAAGGTCAAATCGGAACCCATAACTTTTAAACAGCAGTTTGATAATCATTGCATGATGCCACAGTGCCTCTGTCCACTGGTTTAATCCAGTTTGTGTCTGTGTTTTAGATTCTTTTAGACCCAGGGCCTTGAACTCAACCAAGACCATAGGAAAAAAAAAATATTTTCAGTCAGATGTGTTCACTCTCCTAGCTTCATAATCTTCATGTACAATCCTTTCAACTACCTGCAGTTGTGGACAAAAATCTGATTTCTGAGGTCATAACCACCTTTACCTTTGACATTTGTCTACCAAAATCCTTTGGATTTCACCCAGGTGAACGTTTGAACTAAATTATCTAGTTCTATCAAACCATGTGTGCGATATTGTGTTTTAAATATAACAAAGATGGATGGACCAGCTGTTGAGATGAGAATGATAGAGAAAGTGTTGAAAATGATTGACTTCAATGTGTGTTTTCTCAGTAGGAAAATTATCTGAAGGTACAAAGTTTGTCTATACAAACAGCAGTGCACAAATAGAAACACCACACACAGCCATCAAATCATTCAGAGAGGAGACAGAAATGGATGGAGAGGGTTTTTTAGTGTGACAGGTTCGAAAGCATCCCAGGACAACAGCGTTTGAACTGTTAACTGGCACAAAAAGTACCTACAGTAAAGAGCGTTTTGTTTGGTCAGAGCCTGAAAGACTCTTCCCCAAGGAAGACCGTCACTACTCCAAAACATAAGAGCTGAAAAAAGCAAGACTATAGTTTTCAAATAGGCACTGTGACAAATAACAGATTTTTTATGGGAATGTTTTTCAGTTCAGATGAGGAAAAAAAGAGATAATTATTTTACTTAATATAATGCACACAGAGGAAGAGGGTTTGTAACCCAGAGAACATGATTCTTGCTGCAGTTGGACTGATGTACTTGACATAATTATGTCATGTGGCATTAGTGAAATCTGAAGCCAAAATATGGACAAAAATGGATCTTTGAGCAGGACAACAATCCTAAGCAGAATATTAACAGCATGGCTTAAGACCAATCGAGTAAACATTTTAGACATCCTATCACAAAACCCTCAACTTCATCCAATATTTGTGGATTGAAATTAAACATCAGGTTCATGCGAGGAGGCTCACTAACCTGACCTGGAGTCACAATTTCTGCAGATGGAAGGAGTGTTGTCAAACCTTATGAAGGAAAATCTGAGAGTTTGACTGAATTTGCATAAATTAACTCATAAATACCCAAATATCACCAGTGATTAAAATAATTTAATAATATAAAAAAGGCACATCACAAATGATCCACTAATTGTATCAATACATATAAATAATTAGTGTAAAATGTGGTTATTCACCTTTTAATGGTCATCAGATATGACCAATTTGGATGTTCAGAGGCTCCATAGTTGCCGTGGAAACACTGTCATCTTCAACAACATTGATTCACCAGTAAAACCCATTGAGTTGGATCCATGGTTTATGTTCAGTTAATGGTATACTTTACAGAAAAGTCTGTAAAGTATACCATTAACTCCTTCAGTTTTCTTTGATTTCAATATAATAACCCTCAAATGTAATCACAGCATGATGAATAAAGTACATGATCAGTAATTAAATATCAAAAAAATACCTGATATTCACTGACAAGATGCAAAATGGAGAGATTAATTTTATGATAAATGAAGATAAATCACTTAAGAGAGGTTAAACTGTCAGAAAAGTAGCACAGGGTCTTTATGGGTTAAAGGCGAGAGCAACAAATATTAACCGAGTGTATGCAAACTTTTGACTGTCTGCAAGTGTGATCATATAAATAAATGTTTGAACGTTGTTAGCCTATGTAATTTTTCTCTCAGCTGCATGTTCACATGAAGAGTAGTGCTTGTAGAGTGCACTCCTACAGAACATTTGCTGGTGTATTTTCTGCTTTAGATTTTATTGGTGCTATTGTGAGAGATACAGTGAGTGGGAAGCAACCTGAAGCAGCAGAGAAAACCTCTTATGAGAGAACTGCTAAGCCTCAAAAAATGATACACAGCTGCTTGGGAGTATTTTTGCACCATAATTGACGTGCCACTAGCATAATTTCCCATCATTAGAGGAACCTGTTGCCTGGGAGCAGAGGAGCTTCCAAGGAGGAAAATTCAAGCCCTTAAGCTGCCAGGCCTGAGAGATAACAGAGCTGCACAATCGCAACTGCAGATACTATAGGCAAAAATATGCAGGCAACAAACAAGTCCATTTTGCCCATTCATTATGCCTGACTGTAGAAATCATATCAAGCTTTCTGTTATACATAATGAATGCAGACCTGGAGGGATATTTTCATAAAACCTCTGCAAAGCCGTGCAACCTCAAGAATGATGTGTGAAGCTAAGTGTTTCCACAGCGGCTGAATAATGTACCCAGGCATCTTTTCTCAAAAACTCTTCAAATCTGTAGCTGCCTTTGTCTTTCTAGCATCACCAGTGGAGATGGATGACCTCTGTGCATGTCATCATCTCCTCTGACCAATTAAATGGCTGCAGAACAGTGTAGAGGAAGCGGCTGCTTTCATCTTCTAATTGACTGATTGATTTGGCTCCTATAAGATGTTTTTATGATGCAACAGTATTTCATTTGATTTATAGGAAGCAGCCCTAGCAGGCGCACTGATATGGCAAGGTGATATAAACACCATTTGTGAATTCATGGGGTCTAAAACCTCAGCCTGCCATGAAAACAAAGCTGAAAAGTCAAGTGGTTTGTTTTGCTAATTTGTTTCGGTGCGGTCTCTGCAGAATAGACAGAAATCATGTGGAAGTGAGAACATTTTCAGTGTTTTTACATACCCTAAGTCGGAGGCTCCGTTTAAGTGCCCAATGTGGGTGTTCTTTGGTACATTCTGTTGGTATTGTTGTTGTCTGGTTCATGTTTATATGTGGAAGATGAGGATGTGAGCCCCGAGGATGATCTATTGTTTAGGCACTTTCCATTCATCTGGATGCTATATTTGCCCCGCCCTTCAGGATCAGGACTGAGGATAAAATAATCTTGGCTTTGAATATTTTTTCATTAGAGTTCCTCTTGTTATTCTGAAATGATTTCCTAAAAAGGATTTGAGGCATGACTGTTCCCAGTTTTGGCACAATGCATGTGGATACAAATGGCTTTGTTTTTTCACCCTCCCCCCCTTTAACACAAACAGATCACAACCACGGAAGATTTAGATTTGGGATTAGGGTTTGACTAAGAGTGCTGACACTATGATCAATACGTAGGTCTTATTTGTAGCATCTTTGTCTTCTGCACCAATTTTTTTTCCTTGTAACTGTAATAACTCTGAACCCAAACATACATTTGTCTTTGGTCGAAATGTCAAGCCAGTTGACAGGAAATATTTTTCCATTGAATGTTTCTGTAAAACAGGAATATGGACTAACATCACCATTTTCTCACATATTGATAATTTACCTTTACAGGTTAGATCAGATTAGATGTAATTAGATTAGATCAAAAATATTATTATAAGTTATAAATAATGAACATTATAGATGTAGATAATACACAATATAAACAATGTAACCACAACAACATCATACAAACCTTGTTTCATCATTGATTCGTGATTTAAAAAGTGAATGCAGAAACAGACCTACCCTGTCTAAACATTTTGCAATGTTTGTCTGTCCTCAAGAGGCTGGAGGTGGTTGTGTTGGATAACATATCCAAAACTCTAGGACTTTTTTTGACATCAGAGACAGGAGTTTGAATCCTAACTCCCCTGGACTTTTTAGATTTAGCAGTAAAAACACTTGGGTTTGGATTAGAAAAAGATTGTGGTTCAGGTAAAAGATTAATAAATACATTGAAAGTCTTTTTATTTTTGTATCATATGGCTAAATCATACATGAATACCAATTTTCTGATATACCCTTATGAGCTACAACTTTATTAAATTAACACTCTAGAAATATTGAATGTATTTTTGCTGAAATGTGTTTCCGATGGGTTTCAGAAATGTGCCTTTTCTATTCCAGTGATTGGTTTGTAAAAATTCAGCATTAGAGAAAAATAAAAGGCCGAGTACGATTAATTCATAATGCTAATCAGGTGTCTGTGATAAAAGTTGGAAGCTGTCAGAAAGCTTTTTCATTTGTACAATACGTTTGGATCTGCACAACTTTTGCATACTTATATTTTAAAAAAAAGAAAAGCTGTAAAACGTGCCAGAAGGAAACCAGCGGGACAGACCGCGGACACCCATTTGAGCACAGAATACCCACAAAGCATATTGGCAGCTCCCTTATTCCACGATGAAAAGAGCTTAACAGTGATGATGCCACCAACAGACAGGAGTCTGGAACGCAAACAGGGCTCAGGCTGTCTCTGTATTTTGGGGTTATCATGGCTCAACAGAGCCAGCTGGAATCCAGCTCTGTGGGACACACACCTTCCAGGTGACCAGTGATGTTTATGAAACACTATGAAGACAAGATGAATTGTGGTTTAGTTTTATTTTTGGGTACATTTCCGTTTCTATATACAGTACACTGCCTGGCCAAAAAAAATAGTCGCACACGCAACATTTGACTGCGCCAACTTTGGTTTTGATTTCAGGAGACATTCACTGTGATGTGTTTTCTGCCACATAATGCTTATGTAGTGTCACAACAAGGTTAATAATGTTTTTTTTCATCCATCGTTGCATTAATTTTTTTTTTTGATGATGGAGAATTGGACCGCTGCACCAAGTCCTCCTCCTATTGTAAATTAAAGTCTGGATTTTATGGAGGATAATCTATGTGTGAAAATGATGTCTTGTTCTCCCTGAACCATTCTGTCACAAATCTGATGATCAACCTGCATTGACCAATCTGTCTGACATTAGAGACATGAGAGGACACTTACTGCATCACAGTTCAATAACCTGTTCTAGTTGAAACAATACGAACCACTGCAGTACTTACCCATGGAAGGATCGGAACTACTGTCTTGAGTTAAATCCAGGTAGTTACTTTTTTGTCCAGGTTGTTTATTTAATTCTAATTGACACAGTAAGTATCCTTCCATATCTCTAATGTCCAAAAGATTGATCAATTCCAGGATTGATCAGGATCATCAGGTCTGTGACAGAATGGTTCAGGGAGTCTGATGTTTAAAAATTATCTCTGCTTGGTGCACCCATAAAGTTATATATTTATGTTGATTCCTTCTTTAAAACACATTTGTACTATTGTAACAAATTTTGTAAGCTTTTTACACACCATGAACATCTTGTAAGAATTTATGTTAATAAAAATATACATTAAAAAAAAAAAAAATAGAATGGTTCAGGGAGAATGACACATCATTTTCACACATAGATTATCCAACATAAAATCCAGACTTTAATTTGCGATGTGATGAAGACTTGGTGCAGCGGCCTGATTCTACACCATCAAAAATTAGAAATGAATGCAACTATGGATGAAAAAAATATTATGAACCTTATTGTGACACTATATAAGCATTATGTAGCAAAAAATCTGTCACAGTAAATGTCTCCTACAACCACAACCAAAGGAGACTTTTTTTTTTTGGCCAGGCAGTGTATAATTATGTGTGTAGAAATGTGTGTATAGGTGTGCATATGAGTATCTCCCCTATCCTTTATCAACATGTGCACAACTGTAAACAGTGGTTATAAGTTTTTGAGTTGTCTTTAAATATTGATTTTGCTTTTTTTTTTGCTCTTGTGGGCTCTGTTTGGACTCTACTCTTGTTGCTGTAAACCTGGAATTTCCCCTTGTGGGACTAATAAAATAATATCTTATCTGATCTGTTATCTTTCCTATAGTTTAAGACCACACTCTTATTTATGAATCATAAAATAGCCATCGTAAAACTGAGCTCAAATGACTTATTAAACAGAGATATGTGTTGTAACTCACAATACAATCCTTGAACCAGGATTCTGAGATTGGATGTTTTTTGTGCAAGGAGGAAAAACATCTCACACACCCTGTGATGTTGTTAAGTGCTCTGCTCTACCAAACCAATTTTGCATCAAAGAAGCAAGATGAAAAGAATTTGAAGCGGCAGTGATATAATTTTCCCTGAAATCTCATGCAGCAACCTTTTTTTCTTTTTTTTTTTTGTGAAAATGCAGCATTCTTTATTTTGGCACAATTTATACATGTTTTTTCCTGCTCACAGCTCAAAAAATGTCAATAAACACAGTATTATAGCCATGAGCCTTTTAGAAACACTGTGTCCTTTATCTCAACCCAAGCCTGATCTTAACATAATAAAGCTAGATAAAACACACTGATTATGCGTGGATTTTCATTTTTATTTTCACTAACTGCTACATATCTTGAGTAAGATTGCCTGTGAGCTTAAAGACAGGAAACCTTTGTGGTAGCTGTAAACATGGCCACTTCAACACAAATCATGCATTTCTCTGTCTAAGAGCTTTTAACTTTTGACACTGAGGGTATTTTTGGAGAACATGACACTTGAAAACTGTACACATTTGGTGTATACTTATGAATAGCTACAGGTGTGAACAACTATTACTTACTGTAGCTGCTGCACATGTTCAGCTTTGACACACAGATATGGCCGTGTTAGGAGAGAACCGTACTGCCATTGTCAGAGATTATTGTTTCTTTTCTCCACAAACAAAATTAAAGCAGCTGTGAAACCTCGCCACGGTATCTTTGTGCAGCAAAGCAGCTCAGGGTTTAGACTGGCTCCTTTGTCTTTTAATGTCTCTTTTGTTGCCGTTTTATTAGTTACTTTTATATTGGATCCATTTTGTACATTTGTCTGTTACTGTGAAACAGTTTGGCAAGAGTCTACATTTTTAAAATATCTTCTTAATTTTCTCAACAGAACAACATCCATGTATGTGTGTGTGGATGAAGTGATTACCCATCATGCCTAATGCCTACAGTAAAGGCCTGTGGGGAAGGGGCTTGTCCTGACATTTTTTACAGGAGTGGCCCAAGTGGGGTGACTTAGGATGGGGTCGCCCACCCCTGGGTGACTTAGGATGGGGTGGTAAGAAAGCATGAGCATCAATGCAGAAAATAAGAATTTGTCCGATCCACAAAGTTTAAAAAACGGCTATAATCGTCAGATTCTCAAGTTTCTGATGGTACCTGAACACGACATATCTAAAATTAGGCCTGAAATACCACACCGTTTCATCAGAATCGCTCTATTTCTCATCTCTGGGAATATTGAGTAATCACATCCATCTAGTTTTTTTTTTTTTTTTAGCTTATTACCGTTAAAGCAGGGGTGTCAAACATGTGGCCCGTGGCCCAAATTAGGTCCGCCTAAGATTCAATTCTGGCCCACAGGATGAAAGTGCAAAAATTACACAAAGAATATGAACAGTCAATGGTGTCAAAATCATTTTAGTTCATGTTCCACCTACAGACCAGCGTGATCTACACTAAGATAATAACAGAATAACACATAAATAATAACAACTAACTGAAAAACTATGTAAAAAAAAACAAAGTAAAAAATAAGATTATGCTATAAAAATATTTACATTTACAAACAATAGAATGTAAATAAATATATAAATAAAAACAAGTATGAACAACCTGAAATGTGCAATTTTAACAATATTTTGTTACCACATGTTTATGTAACATTGTGTGTAATGCACATGTATAAATAATTAGTTGAGGCAGAATATTGTTAAAAATGAACTATTTTTTTCTAATGAAATTTATTTGTTTTAGGTTATTCAAATCTTTTCTGTAAAAATGTAAATTTTTCATAATCTAATGAAGGAACTTGTGCAGTTTACATTCAGCGTCATGATCTGCCTCTGACTGGACATACAGCCCATCAGTTTTTGGGGTGGCACCTGGGATGGCCAATCAGTTTTTACACATTTAATTCATTGTATGCATATTTATATCTTTGTCTTTTTTTTTTTTTTGTGAATCTATTGCCACTTTTACAAGAGATCATGGAAAAAAGAATCTTTTTTCTCTCTGATTTCCACAGCCAAGCCAAAGGAGTAACAGAGGAGAGACAGACTAGACTTTTACACAGCACACCCACATTTACAAATCAATGGGGCGGTGACAGAGCGCAGTATAGTGTGACGTATGACTTGCATGTCAGAAATAGTCTGAGCATAATGGTGTTGGTTCTTAAAACTTCTTTCACTGTTCCACAAATGTTAGCATGGATAGAGTCCTCTGGATCTCAGCGTCTCCCCAGTTCAACATGTTCTTGATATGTACGTTTACTGTACACAGCCTACGCTCATTTTTAATTCCTGCTGGTGCGGGGGTTGCACACACAATGCTCCATCAAACTGTCACACTTTCTTTGTAAAACAAGAGGTGTTCTTTTTACATAGCATTCCAGAATCATGATTCCACCTTTATCACAACTCTGGTTCTACCTCCAGAGGCGTTACAGAGGGGGGACCAAATGATCCCACCATTTAGTTCACACAAATGTCATTCTGAAATAAAGATGAAATGTTCCCGGGACAGAAGTGCTGCGCAGAAGGGGCTACTGTCTCACATTGCATGCAGAATGATGCTATATACAAACATTATGAGCATAAAGTACTTTCTACAACTTCTTTTTTTAATACAAACATTCCCTCAGTGTTTGACCATCTAATTTAATAATGAATATGTTTTTACCAGCAGAAAGCTCTGGGATGAAAAGCATGATTAAAGACAGAAATGCGTTTCATATATTTGCACAAGGGAGTGGTCCAGTTCACCCACAGTGAATCTTCACTTGGACGAGTGCAGAAGTACTGAACTGACTCCGCTGTGCCACAAGGGTATACATGAATACATTCCCTCCGTAGTAATGTCACTGGTGCAGGCTTCGGGGCTAAAGGATAGAGTTCAGTGCTTTACTCGGGTTCATGTTGACAGTAGTTACAAAGTCAATTTAACCCCCTGCAGCCACCTTCAACCAGCCAGAGTGAATCTTCAGACTGGGAAACTTTCTTTTACGTGCCAGATTCTATAACCTTAAGGCTACCGCTGTGCCCCAGTTCGTTTACTTATATATTTATTTTCCACTGAATGCAATTCAGGCACATTAACTGGGGCCCTCAGCGAGAAACATCCCGTCTGTTCCCAACGGATGCAGTTCCACTCATTTCATATGGAATAAACAATATGAGTAAAGTCAGATAAAGATGAGGCTTTAATTTGCTGTTGGCCTGGGGGACTGCCACGGGAGGATTTCTGATGTTTTCCTAAAGACATGGCATATCAACTAGTCAGCAAGCTTGGTTCATTTCCATGTGCTAATTTTTATTTAGAGGGGATCATGTAGAAAATATTCAATATTATAAGTCAAGGAAAAAACTTTCGAGACGAGACGAGAATAATATTTAAGGACACTTTGGATTAGCTATTGTTCAAAGTAGTTTTGTTATGCCTTAGTTAACCCATAAAGACTCACTGCTACTTTTGAGGCAGTTCCTAAGTATAGTTTTCTTTATATTGAACATTTTGTTAAGTGATATATCACTATTTATT
Organism: Fowleria isostigma; assembly: GCA_029814645.1. Lineage (NCBI taxonomy): Eukaryota > Metazoa > Chordata > Actinopteri > Kurtiformes > Apogonidae > Fowleria > Fowleria isostigma. Next base: position 3,239,496 of record JAPTGZ010000022.1, read on the forward strand.
GTAATATTATGCTCTGTATTTTGCATTTTTCAGTGTAAATCATGTATTTTCCCAATATGTAATTCACTGGTCATGTAGATGTTCATTAAAGCTTAGAGTACATTCAAAGGACATTTTATCAGAAACAGATAAAACTGAAGACATAGTGACTTTTTCATTAAAATATATCATTAACTGAACATAAAACAAGTGTGTCAATCCCCTGTCATTGATACAACTCCATGAGTTTTACTAGTGAATCAATGTTGTAAAAGATGATGGCATTTCAGAGCCTCTGAATGTCCAAATGTATTTATATGTATTATTATGATTAGTGGATTAGAAGTTATTAACCATTTTAGATCAGTACTAAAGGTGTAGCAATATGAAAATTTCATATCACAGTTATTGTGACCAAAATTTTCACAGTGATCATTATTATCGCAGTAATGCATATGTGAATCAATGTTGTGGAAGTTGACAGTGTTTCCATAGTAACTACGGAGCCTCTGAACGTCCAAGAGGGTCATATCTGATGACCATGAAAAGATGATAAACTGCACTTTACACGAATTCTTTCAAGGTGTTGATAGACTTAGTGGTTCAGAAGTTATTAAACATTTTAGGTCGGTAAATAGCTCACAGCCCTGACTTTAGCTTGGCTTTCTTTATGGTTAAACAGGGTTTTCAGCTTGTGTATCACCTATTTCACTGTGTAACTCACTACTTTCTAAAGCCAGGGCTGTGAGCTCTAAATAAATATCTGACTATTGAATATACTGCTCTACTCAGCAAACCTTGTTATTTTCATTTATTTGTAGATTGATCTGTCTGATTCCTGCAGTGGTGATAGACTCATAGACTCGCAGGTACACCTCCAACTTTACAGTTACAGACAAATAAATGGAAATTTGAGCAAGGTATCCTCATTTGCATGCAGAGACAGGTATCCTGCTTTCACAATGAAACACATGGAGATATAACTATCTGATGCCTACTTTATCTTTCAAGCCTTGTCAAGAATTCTGTGGAGAATTCACAGCAGAGTGCACACATTGTTCATTTCCCAGTTCTACAATAAAAGAACACTTGATGGAGGAATACAGGCCAAACATAAAATGAATAACTGATGACTCCATGACATCCATGTCCTATGGCAAAGAACTCTATTGAGGAGGAAGGTAATGCCTTGAAAGATACATGAAGCGATGTGCCACAGTTTGGATGAGGAGTTGTTTTTAATTAAACCCTTTTGTCTTGTGTGGCTCAGAAGAGCAGAGACTGCAGTAACAAGAAACAAAACATGTGCAAGGTATACATTGTAGAACACATAGGGCCTGATTTACTAAGATCACATACACAACAGACTCAAATTGACTTGCTTGTGCTAAAAAATGCATTTGCTATTGATTTGCGTGTCATGCGTGATTTACTAAGATTGTCTGTGTAAATAACAGGCACAAAGTCTTGGAGGTTGCCGTATTTAAGGGCGGATTAAGAGGATTTTGTGTATGCTACTGGTTGTTGTCATAGAGACAGTACGCTGGCACAATCCAGGAAATGTAACGTTGGAGGAGTTTTGTTATGGAAGGTAAGTTCTGAAAGCTCTAAAATGGAATTGCAGTGGCACAAGATTCATTTTAGAGGTAGAGGGTCGTCAGGGTTGTTGAACTGAATGACTGTCAGGCGCACAGAATTTAGTCACACTGTCGCTTAATGTCAGTTTTAATGCAAGGTCCACCTCAGCGGCTCTGGTGCAGGTGGTAGAGTGGGTCGTCCAATGATCGAGGGGTTGGCGGTTCGAATCTCGCCTCCAACTGTCCGCATGACGAAGTGTCCTTGGGCAAGACACATTGCTCCCAGTGAAGCCTGATAGTGCCTGGCATAGTGGCAGCCCACTGGTGTATGAGTGGGTGAATGTGAAGCTTGTATTG
>JAPTGZ010000022.1:3413246-3425793 GCA_029814645.1 Fowleria isostigma
AGAGAAGAGAAGAGAAGAGAAGAGAAGAGAAGAGAAGAGAAGAGAAGAGAAGAGAAGAGAAGAGAAGAGAAGAGAACAGAACAGAACAGAACAGAACAGAACAGAACAGAACAGAACAGAACAGAACAGAAATTTGTATTTATTTATTTAGATTTTAAGTTTAATTTGATAAAAATGAACAAATGATACTACAGACTGATGGTGACTTAAATGTCTGTGCATTACCGAGATAGGAATCAAATAATATGATCAGTAGCACTAAACATTCTGTTATACTATTGATCATATAATACATATATTGTATAATCCATTTCAATGTCTGCCTAAACAAAGAATGATAACCACTGCCCAAAAAAAAGGTCAAAAGCAGGAATAGTGTGTTTTCTTCACTGGACTGTGTTGTCAGTTTCAGTCATTGACAGCTTATTGTGCGTCTTCACCACATGGTGCCAGCTTAACTCGACTCTTCTCACTTTTGGTACTTGGTATTTTATTTTTTTTTCCACTGCAGATATACAGTAGTGGCCCTCAATGTAACTGGTTGTCATAGCAACACAACATAAAACTGCCACATTGTCTTATTCGATGCAACACAAAACTTATTTTTTCATCAAAATACATGCATCTCCTCATCTGACTGTAGCTATGTAGGTTGTCATTTAATTATTTTATTTTATTTTACTTTGCTCATCATCAAATACATGGTATGGAGCACAAACACCATGTCATAACAGAAAAAAGAATAATATACATTTAACCATAACAAAATTAATTGAAAAAGAGGTCAACCCTTTTCAGAGAGGTGCCCAATTTACAGTCATGGAAAAAATATTAGACCACCCTATGTTTTCTTCAATTTCTTGTTCATTTTAATGCCTTGTACAAATAAAGATACATTTGTTTTGACAATATAATAACAACATTAATACCTTATAAGAGTTTAATGTAAGAGCTGATATTTATCCATTTTTCATGATTTTCTTGATAATAACCAAAATCACATAAGTTTTATATCAATATCTATGATACTGTTGTGACAAAAACAGTGCTTTCAGACATGTTTCATGTGTTCTTTTCTATCTGTTTTAGTCACATGATACATACAAGAATTAGTACTTGATTGCATAACCATTGTTTTTGATGACTTTTGATGGTCTAGATCAGGGGTCGGGAACCTTTTTGGCTGAGAGCCATGAATGCCACTTATTTTAAAATGTACTTCCGTGAGAGCCTTTTTTTTTTTTAACACTGAATACAACTAAACGTGTTCATTTTTAAGCTGGGCTTTTTATTTTTAACACTGACACTGTAATTTCTATAATGTTTTACTTTAAAATGTCAGTGGAATTATTCATTACCACCGCCAACAAGGTTCTGTATTCACCAGGGTTTGTCTGTCTGTCAGCAACATAACTCAAAAAGTTAAAGATGGATTTTGATGAAATTTTCAGGAAATGTCCGAAATGGGAGAAGGAATAAGTGATTAGATTTTGAGGGTGATCCAATATTTTAGTCCCATCTGAATGCGCTAATTCGGTCCAAACGGTGTTAGTTCCGGTCTCTCCTCTCCTCTCCTCTCCTCTCCTCTCCTCTCCGCTCCTCTCCTCTCCTCTCCTCTCCTCTCCTCTCCTCTGTGTTCCGTGTGGGTGTGGACGGGGCTACCTGCGCTTCACTGAGCTGTGTGTTTTGGAGGGGGAGGGGCCAGGTACCTGGGCAGTAGCTCCGCACAACGAGTCCTGCAGGACTGTTCTGACCTGGGCGGAGATCTGCGCTCTCCGAGTGCTTTTATACTTACTTATTCTGTTAAGAAATGTCAGCTTTGATTTACCTGAGAGCCAGATGCAGTCATCAAAAGAGCCACATCTGGCTCGTGAGCCATAGGTTCTTGACCCCTGGTCTAGATTTTTGCCTCAGCTGTATAATGTACTCTGAACAAAGAATTGTCATGTATTCACCTGAGTATAAGTTTTGCCTTTTTTACATCACATTTATATTACATTTTTCACATTAATGCTTTGGTTGGAAACAGCAGAAACAATGTGATTTCAGATACTTTTTTGTTTTGTTTTTATTGAATGTCCTTTGCAGTGGATAGTTTTGAGTTTTATTTTTTAGGAACTCTTATACTCTACAGAGGAACATAAACATTATTTTTGATGACTTTTGATGGTGCAATTGTCTTTGATTGTTTGGACTGAAGAACCATTATAAGTTTACACATTGATGAATGCTGTGAATAGTATATTGTCAAATACTTTTGCCTAAATTTAACGACCTGTACATTCAAATAAAACATTGAATTCATCTCCCACACAACCAGAGTACAAATGACAGCCTCTAAGACATCTTTTCAAACCTTTGTATCATCCAGTGACTTTGAGATTCTTTTGTTTCTTGTTCTAAAGTTACAAATTGCTTGCCTATAACCCAGTTTTTCAAACAACAGATATTGTACGTGTAGATGTAATACATAGGCTACAGTGAACTCAATACAGTCAACAGAAACTTGGCTTTAAAGCAGATTGGTCCAGCCATGCACATCACAGTCACAGTGACTGTTTTCTCTGAGTGATGAGTAGCCTGCAGTGTTTTCAACTTCCTTTATGACCTCAGCTCACCTGGGTGTAATACCAGGTACTAACCACAGCTTTTGCTCGATGCAAAAAACAAACAGGCGAGTAGACCTGAGTCCAGTTGAGTGGAGTCAATCCACTGCCATGAAGTGAAATAAGGGCCATTATGTCTCCTTAACACACACAGGAGCAGAGTTTCTTTAAAATGTCAAGCAAAATTGAAACGAACTTTTGAAATGCCACCCAAAAGAGAAAAGAGATATGAGAATCATGCTCTCACATAAACAGGCTAGTGTCATCAGAAGCTGCTGCTAAAGGCTGTGTTAAAGCCAAGAGAGCAAAAAGTAGGACATTCATCATTTCCTGAATGAAACCAAGGACAGATTTGGTGTCTCATCAGACGACACTTACCTGTTGCTTTAGTCAGCCACATTTTAATATTTTATCATAACATCCTGAAAGCGTAAAACCCGCCTCAAGTGAGCATTTTAAGTCTTTCCATAAACACTTCCATATAAACAGGTTCACATGTTTCCTGAATGCAACATGTCCATGTGTTGTGACTCATGTAAGTCAAACTGGCAGCAGAATCACAGCATGCATATTTGACTATTATATGATAATCTCTATCATTAGATTTACAATAGTTGTGTATAATTTAATGTTCTATTCCTTTAACACTATGGATGGCACAAACTAAGCAGACAGACCCACATAAAACTACTTTAAAGATGTCTGGTCTTACCTTAAACAGTCGGAGTATGTTGGCGACCATGATTGACACCGAGCTGGAAGAGGCACCAATGACACCCACCACCCTTTCAGGTTTAGTGATGATGGGTGCTCCCCCACCCAGACATTTGACATCTGTTCCGTCCTTCTCAATCAAAGCCTGTACGAAGGTGAGTGACTGCTCCAAGGCGTGAGTGTCCCTGGAACAAGTGTCCAGGATCCGCGCCCCCAGCGTGATGTTAGGCAGCAGATTATTGTCATTATTGATGCGGTCAAGGGCGAAGAGCATAGCCTCTAATCTGTGTATACCCTTCTCCTTCTTCAGCTCCCCACATGGCTTGCCATCGTGGCCCCTAGCATGCACTGGGAAGAGCCCACCTAGGGAGATATCCCCGTCGATGCGGATGGAGTTCAAATGCGTGTGTCCGGGCCCTTTGGGCTTGGCAGCCTGAGCAGCCTTGAGGGAGCTGTGAAGAAGCAGCAGCAGCAGCAGTGGCAGAATCAGGCTGTTTCGTTGACAGCCAGTCCGATTCGGTCTGTACGCCAGGGACTGAAACATGACCACAGCCTGAGCACACATTCCTCGCCGTACAGCCCAGCAATCAGGAAACAAGAAAAGCCAGGTATTATTTTATGATGGCCAGAGGGTTAATTGCAATACCTCTTGAAGCAGCTGGCACAGAAAAGGTTTTCTCTCATGTCTGTCCTCTTTTCCAGGCATTCAATTAATGTAGAATATGAGCTTGGCTCTTTGGCAGGATGTAATCCTGTTCTCTTCTGCTTTCTGCTTCCTCACTCCATCATCTGACCACAGTGGTGGGCAGCTGCTCCGGCGTCTGCTCTTATTCACAGACGTGCCTATGGAGATCCTTCACTTGGGGCATTAGAAAGAACAAAGGTGAACGATAAGCTTTTTCTCTCTGTCTCTCTCTCTCTCTCTTCCTACGTCTCTCTTTCCACTCCACCTCAATCAGAAGTTTTTAATCTCCCCTGTTCCCCTGGGCAGGGATTTGGTATATGTCAGAGCCCTCAGGCCTGCTTAGGTCCACAGGCTTCAGAGTGAATTCCTGAAAGATGAAAAAGAGAAGAGGAGTAAGACAGAGAAAACAGAAAAAAGCAAAGGATTTGTATTGGTATGGGCCTTTCAATGCCTCTTTTTTCTTAACCTTCTTACTGCAGCAATATGTAGAATGAAGAGACAGTTCTGCACTCAATCTCATTTCTTTTGCTTACATAGTCTTCTTATTTCTACCATTTGGCATTGAAAAGGTTGCCACGGACTCTCAAGGTTGACAGGACTTAAAGTCAGATCTCCCATTATTCATTTCCATCTACAGCCTCTAAATGACACTCAGTCTGAATATATTATGACATTCACAGACTTGGATGGTTCTTATGTTTTTCTTTTAGCTTTCAGCATTACAGGTAATGTGGTGAGGTTCACAATAACTAAATAAAATATCAGAAAAGCATGTATCTATATACCACTAACACTGTCTTTATACTTAGTGTTATTCACATATAATGGAATTCATATGTAGGTCTCAGAGTCTCCTAATCTTAAGTATGTTTGCATCTGTGTCATACAGGTTAGAAAACTACATCAACACACAGCAGTCGGTCTGAGGAATGAGTTAAGCTATTAGAGATAAACAGCTTTTAAAACAAAGTGGATGAGACAAAAGAAAAACATATCTCCTTTACTACACGACTCCACAGAGGCAGGTAACCCTTTATTATAGGTATTATCACAGCAGGACATACTGTACAGTTTCAATATCCAAGAAAATGTCATCCAGGATATTGAATCTTATAGTGTGTCTTCTATTTCTATTAATCACACACACACAAAAAAGTTATGTCACTGAGAATGTAAAGGAGCGGAGTATTTCTACTTTCAAATAATAAAAACCTAAATTATTATTAGAGTGTTTACAATACAGAGTTATGAAAGTGAAGTTGAATATGAAATTTTGCAAAAAGACATAAATGTACTGGATTGTAGAGATAGAAATTAGACCGGGGGATCGGGGATTTATGTGACCACTAGAGGGAGTAGGGGTCACTCCTCTGGTGTCCCATGGTGAGGAAAACTAATGCCAATGGGCATTTGACGAAAGCATCAAGAGGTGACCAGATGGAATAAGAACTGCTAAGAAACAACTTTTAGAGTAGGAGAAAGCAACAAAAGGATAGAAACTACAAGTACTGTTGTTTTCTCCATGGACACAGCTTTAAATGCAACAAATGGAGTTTGATGATGAAATGACAGTGTTTATTCTATACACGTGAGTTTCATCATAAGGCTTAAGAAGGTAAAGTTATTGTGTGATTGTATTATCTTTGGCCATTTGTTGATCCATGGTTCAGACTAAACTGTGTCTATTTTGATCTTGTTTGGATGATTACAAACAGATCTGTACAAACAGTAGAGAAAAGGGAGGGGATTTGCTGTTTTCTGTGTGTGTTTTCTTTCAAAAAGTTATAACAGAGTTATAATGTAAACTATCGGCTGATGTAACAGGCAAAGATTATAAGACACAGTGTAATTTTGACTGTTGAAACAGTTACGAGTTTTAGTGTGAAGAAGAAAACTTGATGATACTATTATATAGATGAGTGTAATCAATGAGCTTTAAACTTTATTCAGCCTGTGGATACATACAGTTACAGAAAAAATGATTACAGGGTCCTATGTTTTCTTCAATTTCTTGTTCATTTTAATTTGTGGTACAACTGACGGTACATTTGTTTGAACAAATATAATGATAACAACAAAAATAGGCCATATTAGTTTAATTTCAGAGGTGATATCTATTCATTTTCCATGGTTTTCTTGATAATAATCAAAATCACATAAGTTCTTATGTCAATATCTATGGCATTGTACTGACAAAAGCAATGCTTTTAGACATTCCATGTTTTCTTTTCCATTTGTTTTAGCCACACGATACACACAGGAGTTAGTACTTGATTGAATAACCATTGTTTTTGATGACTTTTGATGGTCTAATAATGTTTTCTGTGACTGTAGCTTTGATTTGTTAGTGGTTTTGATAGTCCTAAGTATATTGTGTTTGGAACTTCCCCCTGCTGTTGAGAGTTTGTAATATCAATACCATATAGAACTCCTTTAAAGCATTAAATTCTTATTCTCCGCTCTGTGGTGGCAGCTGTACCAAACTGTTTCTGTTTGTTGTGGTTCCTTTTATTGTTTCACTAGACTGAGTGTTATTAGATGGAGATCTTATGCAGATTAAAGTGTTGGAAACAAGCACATAAGGTCCATAATGTCATTTTCAAATCGTATTTTGATTTTAAGTGCTCCCTGTTGTAATGTGTATCTATGCACAAACACAGAATTCCTTCCTGTTTCTCATTTCTTTTTGTGACACAAACACTTTCACACAAAACATGCAAGGAAGACAGAAACTGATATATGGTTTATTCCACTACAGCCCATCTTGCATGTACATATCTACACCCAACTCCTGCAGCTGTAATAGCCTCTGAAGGAACAATCTCTGTGCACACAGCGACAGAATAGAGCTGTAGACATTGGTTTTTCAAGAGACTGGGTTGAAGCTTTGGATCAGCAAAGGCTGAGATTCATTGAAAGCATATTGGAAGTGACAAGGTCCTTTGAATACACCCAACTATCTCCTACTGAGTGAGAAGTAATTTTTCAGGGTTGATTCACTGCAGGTTCCCTTTAACTGCTGCAGAACAGATGACAACTAGAAAGCCAGCCAATTCACCTTAGCCCCATAACCACATACATACCATGCACCAGCGTATCTAGCATCAGAGCAAATGCTGTAGCACAGGCAGAGAGAGCTGCTGCTGCTGCTGCTGCCAAAATGCCCACATATATACAGTATAGAGGCGAGAGAAAAACAAGTACAGCTGTAAACACACAGGAGTTGAAATAAGGAACTGTTCTGCAAGACTGCAGATTTGAAGACAGATGTCGTCAAAGTACAATTTGATGAAATACTACAAAAGAAGAGCTGGTGGGGAGACAGCTCATATGTCCTCTTCAGTGAAAAACAGGCAATCTGGGAGACTGTTCATGCAGCTGAAGGGAAAAGATTTTGCAACATCACAAGATTATATCAACCAGTATCATATTAATCTACATGGTTTGTCTTTGGGTGCATATCATATCGGGTTTCCTCTGGGTGAAGATTTACGTAAATCATTCTGTAATCTAACTGATCTGGATGCAGCTGTGGGTGGGCTACGTGTATCCACTGAATAAATAATTCCAGAATGTACCATTACTCCAGTGAAACATATAGCGTGAATCCCATTTTAATCATTTAGAGTAGACCACCTCTCAGAGCTCTGTCATGTGGCGACCAAATTGAAAGCACATTATTAACATCCTCAGTTACACATTAATAATGTTTTCACCATACATCTTCTATAAACCACTTAGCTGTAATATACTGCATGTAACTCAGATTTGATGCAGGGGTTCATCTTACACACTGTAAACCTACCTCTGTTTTGGTTTGCTTTTATGCCGCAATGAAAACAGTGTTCATATTGAAAACAGCTTAGAAAGGCTCTGAATGAGAAAACACACTGTGTGTATATTTACAGATTAGGGAGTAATGGAATACCTCAATAAACACATACAACAGAACAACAACCAAACTGATTACAAGCTACAAAATGTCAAAGACAGCTGCAGGAATTACTGGAGATTTATATCTGGAGAACAACCTTTCCTCAGGTGCAAAAGCATATTTCGGAAGAGACTATGCATTCATTTCGAAAGGCCATACAATAACCTTCAGGCAAAAAGGGTGGCCTTGCAAGCTACAGCAGCAGCCACAAAATCAACAGTAACACCTCAATTCAGGATACACCCAAAACCAGCAAGTATGTGTTTTTTAAATTAATAATTTAACCCATAAAGACACAGTACTACTTTTGTGGCAGTTCTCAAATGTTTTCTTTCCTCTGTATGTTTGACCTTGCCTCAGTGATTTATCACCATTTACTCTAATATTGTGCTCTGTATTTTGCATTTTGAAGTGAAAATCAGGTATTGTCCATTATTTAATTCTCTGATCATGTAGCTGTTCATTAACCCTTAGAGTAAATCCAAATGATATTATATTCAAACAGAAAAACTAAGAAAAAGTGACTTTTTCTGTAAAATCTATCATTACTGAACATAAACCCAGTGTCTCCGTTCACTGTCATTGATCCAACTCCATGGGTTTTTACTGGTAAATCAATGTTGTAGAAGATGATGGTGTTTCCACGGTAATTATAGAGTCTCTGAATGTCCAAATGCGTCATATCTGATGACCATGAAAAGATGATAAATGGTATTTTACAACTTTTTATATGTATCGATATGACTAGCGGATCAACTGTTATTTAACATTTTATATCAGTAAATCATTTTTGTCGCTGGTGGATGTTTGAGTCTTTATGGGTTAAAGACAACCTGTGTTTAATGTCTGCATATTTCTTTGGAAATCTTCTGTATAGAATATGAGAGTCTTAATCGAAATATTATCCTATTAAAACATGCACAAGAAGATGTTGAGTGGGTGTTTTTTACATCGCGCACTGGCTCACATCGCCTACACATCTGTCATCAAGTCTCATATTCAAGTGAACACATTATTTGATATTTAGGAAGTGCCGCAACGGTTTGTTGATGTTTGGAGGAGGTCTAGCGACAGCTTGTATTTTACCAGAACATAAATAGTAAAGTCATTTGGGAGGATGTGATCCAGAAAGATCTGCAAACTTACTATGGTCTCTGAGATGCTGAGAGATACAATTCTACAGACTCGATCTCTGTTCTCTGAAAAGAAATATGCATGTTTTCTATTCTCCTCCACCCAGCTGCCCTTACAAATGCACTTCAGCTGAAAAGGATGTGTTTTCTTTGAAGCTGAAGAATGTGTTTCTCACACCCACCTCTACACCTTCAAACTGCTTTGTATTTTTTTTACAATTTCATATTAGAAAGTTACCACTCTGGGGGTGGCCCGTGGTCGAGTGGGTGCCACATCTCAATTCCATCCATGTTCTAGGAGACACTCATCATTCCCCTCACTCTGTCCTTATTTTCCTGTCTTCTCTATGCTGGGAAGCGTCGAATAAAAGCACAATAAGGCCGGGAAGTAATATGCAAAAAACACATAAAATTTTAACTGCCCCAATGGAAGCCTTTTACAGTCGTATCAGGACTGGAAAAATGACATTATAAATATAAACAAGGTTACAGCGGAAAGTAGAAGGACACTCCCACAGCGTATACCACCATCTAGGCACCAGGACCCGGTAATTTAATCAAAAACTTGACTGGAGCCAAAACAATGATACTGATATTAACTTTTATCTTGATGAATTATGCTAAATTGTAGAAAAATAGGTGTCAATGAAAGCACTGTTATGGTGTTGTTATAAAACAGTCAATCACTTACTTGAGTAATTGTACCAGAGGTTTCATGGAGCTCTACTCTTTGTAGCCACACAAATACTGAGTATCCGTAAATATACAGTCATGGAAAAAATTATTAGACCACCAAAAGTCATAAATTACAATGATTATGGAATCAAGTACTAACTCCTGTGTGTCTCATTGAGTAAAACAGAAAGAAAACAAAACTTGGAATGTCAAAAAGCACTGTTTTTGTCAGTACAATACCATAGATATTGAAGTTAGAACTTATGTGATTTTGGTCATTATCAAAAATACATAAATAATGGATAGATATCAGCTCTTAAATTAAACTGTTGTGAGCTATTTTTGTTGTTATTATTATTATATTTGTTCAAACAAATGTACCTCTAGTTGTACTAGGCATTAAAATGGACATGAAACTGAAGAAAACATGGGGTGGTCTAATACTTTTTTCAGTGACTGTAAGTTGTTTATTTTTAACTTATGTTCCTACTTTTACATCTAGTTTTATCATCCAGTAAAACCATGTTGAGTAGTTTGTAAGGGAAAAATATCAATAGCAGAATGAGAAAATAAAAATGACAAAATAATAAAAAGAGTGAACTGAAAAATGTTTGCAGGTGTGATTTTTATTTGTCAAAAAATACCTACTTCCTGTTGAAGTCAACTGAAATATGTGTTTGCGCCATGGATTCAAAACACTAAGCTTCTGCCTCTGCTTCCTTCATGGATGAATAAAGTTCTCCACCTGGATGCACTTCAGCAACTCACGATGTCAGAAACAATGAAAAAAGGATCCAGGATCGCTCATTTTTCGGGATTTGCTCCAAAATACAACAGGCTTGTCCTTGGCTAATGTCCTACTGTTCCACCAACTTTTATGACAATCCGTGGTGACAGGCTAATAAATATGCTAACACTGACCCAAATAATAACTTCTCTGATGGAGGAGGAACTAAATGTATATGTATTTTCAGCAGATCATTTCTCTTTATCTTCAGAGACCTGAGCAGCTGCTGGATGGTGAAGAGAGCCAGGGAAACTTTTAGAGATGTGCAGTAGCTCTCTACTCACAGATGGGCAGGAGGGGCACTCTAATTGACACTCCGGCATGTTGATGCTGCACAGCAGATCAATAGCGAGGTAGAGGAAGACTACCCTGAGGAAAATGCACGGTGAGAACAAGGCTAAGCTACACACAAACACCAGTGGGCTTAGAAGAGTCTGACACAATGTTTTTAGTACAAAGCAAAAAAAAAAAAGAGTGAAAAAAATGATGGATCGATACAGGTGAATCAAACATACCACAATGTTCTAAATCTTTAACAACCAAAAAATACTAATAATTACTGAAATAGAGTAAATTGAGGTTTTAGCTTTTCCTATGTGCTTTAGCAGCCTCTGAAACTTAACAACTGCCAGTATCAATTCTGCCAGTGGTGTAACACAAACTCTTAATGCTTACTTTACAGGCAGTTTTTGTGTATCGGTGCTGTATGGTGATGTATTTTCAGTATCATATTATACAGCATAGCTTTTAATGTCTGTGCCAATTTATAATCTACTACATAGTTACATAACGTCAAAAGAGGCTGTCATGGAAAAGGAAATAATTTTAAAGAATGAGCATTTAAATTTCTGCACAGCTGCATTAATAAGTTAGTATGATTTTGACAGAGTACATCCTGTGGCTTTAATACGCCTCCATGCAGCAAAACAGAAAAGGTCTTGATGAACAGAGGCTTTATTGCCAGCTGCTGTCACACACTTTGCGTTTGAGACAAGGGGGAATCTTGATACCAGTTTGAGTCACCCTTCACAATAGGCATTCACACACTCAGATCTGTGCAGCCTGAATGGATTCTCTCTCTCTCCCTCTCTCTCTCTCTCTCTCTTTCTCTCTCATCTCTTATGTGCTTTAAGCTGCAGCTCCTCAGCAAAGCCCTGCAGCGGCTGAGCCGTATTTCTCACGATTTTTTTTTTTTTTTAATTCTCAATAATAACTGATCATAGTCGTCAGAGTAAACAGTTGGTAAAGAGAGGAAACACCTCTCAAAGTAGAGACAGCTGCTGTGTAAATTGTTGTAAACTGAGTCAAATTACAGGAAAAACATCTGATATTTGTACTGTATTTGTCACATTAACTGTCCATTGATTTTATCTTTAATTACAGCATTTGTTTGCTTCAATTTGTCTCCATATTTAGTCCATTTTAAAGCAGTTCTATTTAACATTGATATTCTGATCACTGATCAGGAGACGACGTCACGTACCAGAGCACACTTAATAATAATAATAATAATAATAATAATAATAATAACAAATTACATTTCTGTAGCACTTTTGGCGGTGAGATGGCTCAGTAGTAGAGTTCTCGCCCGCCGCACACGAGGCCTGACTTGAATTCCCGGCCGGTCCCAAGTCTGGTTGTCGGTAAGGGCATCCTGATGTAAAAACATGTGCCAAATAAATCATTCGCTGTGGCAACCCCAAAAGGGAGACAACAACTGTAATAGTGCTTTTCAAGGCATCCAAAACGCTTTATTATTGATTTGCTCTCACTTTCTCACTCTGATGGTGGTAAACTACATTTTTGGGTAGACTGACCAAAAAGTGACTGCCAGTCTACATCAAACAGCCCCTCTGACCACCACCAAAGATTTATACACATTCACACACCAGCGTTAGTTACAATGGTGACATGTCTTACACTAGGATACAACAGTACATGATTAGGAGAGAGCAGAATTCAAACTGCCAACCCTTCAGTTATTGGAAGACCCACTCTACTTCCTGAGTTTAG
>JAPTGZ010000022.1:3506796-3520387 GCA_029814645.1 Fowleria isostigma
GGGGATATCACACATATATGTGTGATATCCCCACTCCTGCTAATGCAGAATAATCTACCCATGAGTACTAATAAAGTCACTTTGAACGTTGAACTTTAAATATATATATATGATACTAGTTTGTTACATCGCAGTTGATGTTATTGTGACAGAGGTGTAGATGTAGAAATGACAATCCGCAGTAAAAATGATTGCATATAAATCTCCTAATTCTCTTTCATATGACACTGATGAGCCTGTGATGACGCATCCTCCCGTTTTAGTTCCCTCACATTTGGATCACTTTTGAAGATCATGCTGGCGCTGTCCATTACCTGGGGTGCTGAAAGTGATGCTTCAAACATCACACATCTCATTTATGCTGACATGCTATTTTCATATTGTTACCCGGAAACTGTTGAAACTGTTGAGAAACTTGGATTTCTTTCAGTTTCTAACAAGTGGCCGTAGAAAGCGAGTCAGAGCCTAAAGTGCCAGTTTGCTTCACCGGCTTGAGCGTGGTGTTGCGTTTTCCTTGTAACCGTTGCCTCAATTCTTCAACATCAGTTAAGTGCATTTCTTACGCTGGACGAGCTGCTAAAGGTTAAATTACGTCGTGGGCGTAGCGGCTCCTTGTAATGGCGACCGTGCCGTAGATGTGCCTAGGTTTTTGAAAATGAAGCGGAGAAGAAGTTATTTCTTTTAAGAAAAACGCCGAGGTTCCCCAGAGGAGGACTTTGCGTCTATAAACGTCATCTTTATAAGAGGTAAACGTAGCTGTACTTGTGAACTTTTGTGCCCCCGAAATGATGAAGCTGAAGTCAAACCAAACCCGGACGTACGACGGGGATGGCTACAAGAAGCGGGCCGCCTGTCTGTGTTTCAGGAGCGAGACTGAAGAAGAGGTGAGTCCGGTGATGACGCTGTCTGGAAGGCCTGGCTAACATTAGCCCTTGTAGCTGCTTTTACTGTATCCTCTGTTTGTAAACCAATATATCTATATAAACGCTACTGTGGTTTGATGCCAGCTGTTAACGGAGACACACCAGTTACTTTAGCCTTTTGTCGCGTCTGTAGAGGCCATGTATAACAATTACTTTTCAGCTCGTACTTACCTAAGTGTTATGTAAGCCTCTTTAGCAACAGCGGTTGGCATAGCCGTTACACTTGGAACCAACCTGTTAGCTACATGCTAATGCTAGCATGCTAACTAGCCGTGTGGCTGCTGTGGGCAGCCGGCTCTCGGCCAGCGACCACAGCCCACAGCACAACCTGTGATCAGTGGGAACTTCATTCCTTTAATCAGCTGGTTACAGCAATCATTGTTTGGCTTTCCAAAATAAAATTTGCCCACGTTAGACAGAAACCGGGGTTCAGTAACGGTTAGTGATAACTATGTTAACGTTAAGCAACTGGTATTGTTAGCCAACACTGGTAGATAGCTAATGCTAGCAGTGGCTTCAAGGCAGCGCTGGACCTGTTAACCGGCTAACTTAGATTTCGAAATCTTACATGGGGTTATCATATAGTTTATTATGTGTAACACGAAGAATCAAGGCGTCTCTTTATCTCAACATAAACTCTGAACCTGATTTGTCGTGAACAAATATCCTCACTTAGTTAACGGAACTGTTAACTGCCATAGCCGCTACCTTAGTGCTCTCTCCCACGAAAACCTAAAACTCCAAGTAGTCTGTAAAGGGTTATTTCAGATCAGACGCGATTTGAGAAGCTGGTGTCCAACAACACAAACAAAGATGTCTTTGTTGTAGAAACATTTGACAAAGGGAGGAGACGAGTTGAGACTAAACTAATTCTTCAAAAGTAGATGCAAGATTGCAAACGGCAAGGGTTGTTGATTACAAAAAGAGCCATCTGTGTGATCAACACTTCCTTACAAACTTTTACCAGAAACTAAAGTCTAGAAGGTCAGCACTGAGCCAAGCCTTGGGGTTTCATGCACAGATTTATGGAAAAGCATGGTCACTAAGTCATACTTGAGTCATTAAATAGTTGGTATACACAATCTGTTTACAACCACATAGTGAGTCTCCAAATATGTAAACATGCATGCTATCCATTATCTTATTCTAAAACCTGCAGTGATTTTAATGAGAGTGTGATTAAATGTCATTGTCAGAGTTATCAGGTTGCAGTTCAGTCACAAAAGTCAGTGTGACTCTCACTAACACAGTTTAGTGATCACAAATAACAAACAGCATTGAGCCCAGCTGTGATGCCTAAACAGTATTGATTGTGATCGTTGCAGGTGCTGCTGGTGAGCAGTAGTCGACATCCTGATAAGTGGATAGTTCCTGGAGGGGGAATGGAGCCAGAGGAGGAGCCCAATGTTGCTGCAGCTCGAGAAGTGTGTGAAGAGGTGGGTTCTGTTTCAAAGTAATTTGTATATTCAATTTAGACTTGCTTAGCAGATCTCTTTATTCCTCCTGATAGATGTCAGATTCCAATGTGGCCAACTCGGCCTGACCCTTATCCGAAACTCGTGTGTGAAACTCGCTGCCAGGAATTCTGTTCTGAGAATTTACTTCCATTTGTAGTGAAGCACATTATAAGTTAACAGAAGTATAGTGTTTCATTTCTATTAAATCATGTCTGTATATAACACTGGGCCTAATACCTTACTCTCAAAACCCATTTCGTCAGTGCAGTCATCCTGTTTTCATGGACAGAGAGGCAGAGCCTAGCAACATGTAAGCTGTATCATAGCATCATGTTACATAGCAGTGTTTAGGTGTCAACAGAGATTACACTGAGATTGAACACTTGCTGTCCAGTGGTTGCATTGCGACACTATCCAATCTCACAACACTTTGAAATAAAAGAAAGGAGTAGGATTATTTCTGTGTTCTTTTTTATGTGGTAGGCTTGTTACTGAGGTGTTTTGAAGGACAGGACATGGATTTTTGTTTATTTATGCGCTAGGGATGAAGGGTATGAATTAGGCAGCTGCTCTGAACTTATTGGAAATCAGTGCTGTGTTCAGTCCCTTTAATCAGTTGTTGTATCAGTGTTAAGAGTGGTAACATCTCTGGGGCATTATGATCTGAAGTGTGGCAAGTAGGTGAAGGAATTGAATATCACCCGGCTGTCGGCTCTTGGCAGGCCACTGACCATATAAAGCCTATTCTGTCTGTGATCCATCACACACTGACAGATGCTGATATCATCCCTTATCCTGGCTCCCTCTGTTTGGTAGCTTTGGTGGCTGCTGGAGTGTGCAGTGTGCCAACCCATTTCCACATGGCCAAAAGCAATGTCACATTGCATCTGACGTGTGTAAAAAGTGCTAAAAAGGCTGCATTCAGGAAGTGTGGTGACTTTGAGTGATGCTCAATACATCACCTCTTACACTGGCGTCCTAAGCTTCTTATTGGACGGTGGTGTAACAGGACATATCCTAATCCTGACAAGCTTATTCTGATGACCGTATGATCAGCAAGTCAGCGATTATGCTTACAGTTTTGGAGTCTTGCCCAGCATGACAGTGCAGAGAAAGGATTCAGGAAGAGGCCAAAGGTTAAACAGGGCGTCTTTGTCTCCCTGATCTAATGCCTGCTACATCCCAGCTCTGCACCAATAAGACAGTTTGGTAGCCCAAAGGACAGTGTTCCATCACTTGTAGCCTCAATACTGTGCATCCTCTTTGTAGATGATGCTCAGTAGGGATTGACTGATGTATTTTTAGGGCTGATACCGATTTATTTCTTCATCAGCCTTAGCTGATGACTGATACAGGCTGTCGATATTTGGAGCTGATACAGCTTTTGCTCCTCAAATTACATTAAAAAAATGACTCAATGATGAATGTTTTGTGTGTCAATTTTTAAAAATGAAACTTACTGAACTTAGTATTTATCAAACAGTAAAAAGAGGTGGAAAAGTGAGATAAAACCAGTAATAATGGCATACAGAAGCATTTAACAGCTGAATTTGAGTTGAACTTTATCAAACACACATTCAAATAAAAACAAAAGGAGTTTAGTGCTCTTAATTATTCAAGTAATTTCTTTGAAAATATTTAAGCATAAATATAATAATTACAGTATTGCACACAGTAGCAAGAAGCATAATATAGTCACACTGTACTGGAGTTAATGCTAAAAAGAACAAACTATTTCCCATCAAGTCATTTAATGCTTTAGGCCTAAGTTTTAGTCACTTCACTTACAGATCCTAAGGAAAGTGTCTGACCGGGGGTATGCCGGTTGAAGCAGGGGGGCAGTTCAGAGCAGCGGGTGGTGTTGGAGCATCAGCTGGGATGGGGGTCAAACCAGGGGGATGCCGGTCAGAGCGGGGGGAGATAAGTGTGATTGTTGCAGGAGAACGGTCTGTGATTGTGAAGCCGCTTTCCTATTCCTCTAAGTTTTACTTTAACTTTCTACAATCTGAGTACAAATGCTGCCTTTGGACGCTTATCTGTAAATCATGCCAGTAGAAAATATATTGGTGAATGCGCTCACACATCGGCCGATGCCAATACATGTAAAAAATCCAAATATCATCCCAATATATTGGCCGGCCAATGTATTGGTTGATCATTAATGCTCAGTTGTGTTGTCAATTATAGGAAGGCCTTGCGTGAACCATTTTCCATTTCATAAAAACACAGATTTTCTTTTAGCCTATCACCTAATCCCTGGTGCATCTTTGGAGTTTCTAGTGGTATCCCGGTTCTTTTCCATAGGATCTTGCTGAAGGCTTGAAGAGTGCAATACTGACTCCATGGTACAGCATATGCAGTCAACATTTATTTATAGACTGAAACTGGAACCTGAAGAAGAAGCTGCAAAGATGTCAGCAAGTGGCTTGGCTCCGTATCGAAACACGACCTGCTTTTCACCTCTGGGACAAGCAGGATCTACATCTATGCTGGAGATTTTGTCAATGGAATTTTTTCAACACATTGAAAGTTAAAAGTGTTGGAGTTCACTCAGAAGAAAAAGCCGTGAGATGTGTATCTAGCTCTCACGTTGAAGAGCAGTTGGGATGTCATTGATAACTGTCAGGGAAGTTGTTATTCTGTTATGTGTACTGACCTTTTTATTTGAACTCGCATCATTTTGTACTGAAGCATTTAGTTTGCAACAGTAAACGGCAGCAGGATTGAGGTGTTTATGTGATTTGTAGCTGTATAATTCAGGTGTTTAGTTTATAGCCAGTGAGATATTCACTCTGGGTTACATGTTTTTCGATTTTTACTGTTCAACCAATTATAGAACTAAGATTACTCAAAGATTGTGGGATGAGGTAAGATAATTATGAGATGAAATGCTTTCCAAGTGTGATTTATATGTGAAAGTACTTGCAGTTTGATTTCCAGTATTTCCAGTCTCAGCACAGTTAAAGGCGTCCTATAGATGTTCTCATGGTCATGTGCTTCTGTACAGTTCAGTTTGTTGCAGTTCATTGTTGACATTAGCTACCTCCATTACTAAGCTTATGACCGTTTCTACGATAACAGCTTCTATACACACATTTCTGGGTCAAGGTTTCAGGTCATTTTTCTGTGAAAATCGTCACATTCACCTCCCAGTTGTTCAGTGCCTCTCTTCTTCTGCTCCACCATTGCAACAGCGTTT
Organism: Fowleria isostigma; assembly: GCA_029814645.1. Taxonomy (NCBI): domain Eukaryota; kingdom Metazoa; phylum Chordata; class Actinopteri; order Kurtiformes; family Apogonidae; genus Fowleria; species Fowleria isostigma. The sequence goes on from JAPTGZ010000022.1 coordinate 3,512,376, forward strand.
AACACAAGACCCTGTTAGCTCAGAGATGCTGTTGGCTAACGTCAACAGACATTCAGTTCCCAGCACGATGCTGACTTGAACACAAAGTCATCTGACAGTTATTTGCAAATCTTACATAAAGAACATTTACTTAATGAGTGAAGGAAAAATATGATTGAAATTGTCATAAATGATATTTCATATATTATGTCTTCTAAGAAAAAAATAGTTCTTCTGCTTTATTACTGTGTCGTATGTATTTGTTTACCACTGGCTTTATTTTGCAGGCTGGTGTGAAGGGGACTGTAGGTCGTTTAGTCGGAGTATTTGAGGTAAGCTGCTATCTGTTGACTATAGACTTTGTTTGTCTTTAAATGTCAACACGTTCATCTGCAGAATGTTTGTGATTGAGGAGGTAAAAAAAGAATTTCCTTTTCGTTCCCCACAGAACCAGGAGAGGAAACACAGAACCTTCGTTTATGTTCTTATTGTAACAGAGGTGCTGGAGGACTGGGAGGACTCGGTCAACATTGGTAAGGCCCCTGCATTTGTTTACTTGTCAAAATGGGGATCATACGGGCAAAGTTCTCAGGCAGTCACATGGGGTTTGTAGCTTTAAAAGCCTTAGTTCTTTCAGGCCTAAGTGATACTGCAGCTTAGGTTTTTTTATGATACGTTTGTTTGGGGATTATAACACGAGCCTCTGTTCGTGCCCTTGTGATTTGCGCTTTAATGCTGCATACAGTACTGGTAATTAGTCCAAACCTGCTTTCCATTGTGCTTTTCCCTCTCTCTTTTGTCTCACATGTTGTAACTTGTTCCACAATGGTGTCTTGCTCTGTCAACAGGGAGAAAAAGGGAATGGTTTAAAATAGACGATGCCATACAAGTGTTGCAGTGTCACAAGCCTGTGCAGGCCACCTACTTTGAGGCTCTCCAGGAGAGTTGCCCGACCAGTAACGGAACACCTTTGGTGGCCACGATAGGTGGGGAACTCTCCCCTACCTACAGCATCAATCAGAGCTCCGTCTCGGGTATCAGATAACTAAAACCACAACTCTGATACCCCCAGGAGCTTTCGCCACCACTTGCGCTCTTACTTGTGTCATTTCTCTCTTCTCTCCGTTCTATTCTTCTCTTCTCTTCTCTCTACTCTCTTTTGTCTCAATAACATGGTTTGCCTTGCCAACTCCTTTGTGCCAGACCTGTGGCACAGACTTGATGACAAGTGTTGGGTGAATAGTCTGAAACACTTTGTAAATGTAAATGTAATTTTTGACCCCTCTTTTTTTTGTTTCTTTTTACTGACAATTGCATGAAGTGTCCCCTCGGCTCCCCTCATTCTCTTTCCTTAACGCGCCCTTAGCGTGGTGTTTATTGAATGCAAGAACTACTTTTTACTGTTGTAATGTAAAAGTGTATACTTAGTGCTTAAGCTGAAGGCTTTCGGTGGTCTTTTTAATGTCTCCTCCATCTTCAGTTATTTTTCTGTGAATGAATGTGCCCATTAGTGTACCCCCCCTCCCCAGTCATGAGGATAGGAAATGTCGTCTGTATCTGAATGAACAGATTTGTGGGAAGTGACTTGTCTTGCATGAGCACTGTTCTATTGTCTCACTCGCTGGAGTGACCTGATACTGACTGTGCAAACAGACTTGTGGTAAGGTCTCTGGGTTCTCTTCATTTTGCTCCTTATCGTGGTTGTTGATGTCTCTTGGATCAGAAGGATACAGCCCCTCAGTAGTCTCTCAATTTCAAGTGTTGCGTGTGTTTCTCTCTTATTTGGGAAGCTAGCCAAGCACTACAGGTTTCACTCTGTCAGTAAAGAGTGAAGGAATGTCAACATACATTGTGAAATTAACCACCTTTTTCCTCAGTGTCTTTACCCCCTTTTTAATCTTTTTTGTTTTCCTTTTGAAGATGCTATCTCTTGACTATAAAGTCTTCCTCCACATACTGAGAGGGTAGAAATAGTAGATTTCAAACATGGACTTGTAATTTCAAAATGCAGCACATATCACCTAAGTTATTTAAACCCATTTCCATATTTTACTCCTCACATTCAGTTTGTTTAAAAGCAAATGTTTACATTGTGTTTGTAACATAGCACAGGTGACTGTAGTGGGCACTTTCATCATAATTATTTTTTTTTTAACCCCTTGTTTAGTATTTAATCTGCATCCCCAAATACACTCAAAACATCTGCTTGACATTGAAAGTAATGGAATCTATAATGCTGTCTTTGGCAAGATGCAGAACAAACAAGCCTTGTACAGTTTGAGACCTTGTTTTTAACATGTAAAATGCTTTTGGATACTAGGTTTTTTTTGTTTTTTTTTGTTGTTGTTTTTTTCTCTCTAACGTCTGGCAAAAGTCTCTTTAGCCGAGCTGCGTCACATGCCTGGATGTGGCGTGAGGCAGCTGGCTCAATACTGTGAAACTGGAGGCGCTGTAGATAGCATGTAAGAGGTTTTTATTGTAAATTCTTTATTTCTGTATAGATCAAAGGTGAGAGTGCAAATGACAAAATGCCTCTTTACACATCTGTGAGTGCTATATGTCATTTCAATTGAGGCGGGAAGAACTGGTGGCTTTGGTTTCAGTTCTGTTGGGAGTTTTTTTTTTTTGTTTGTTTTTTTTTTTTTTTTTGAAGATGGCGTTCAGTAAATCTGAGGCTGAAGAAAAAGGAATGTGGCTGTGGTGGAGGCTGTACGTGTCGAGCCTATATAATAAAACTGAATACTGTATCCTCCTACTTTTTCTTAGACCAAAACAAAGTTGTAACTGTAAGGAATTACTGTTTTTCCTCGTCTTTGGTCAAGCTATAAAAATGAAGTAAACATGACTGTGGTTTAGAAACGGTCAGGCACTAAATCTTTTCCTCTGTCCTCGTCCGGGGTCAGCCAGTAGCTAAAAATGCCGTTGCTTGGGTGGGCGGTAAACGACGATCACCTCCCTCTCACTTTGATTAAAATAACATCAATTATTTTTGTGCAACAGCTGCATTTCCCAAAAACTACAACAAAGCACAATATACCAACTCTGACCAGTTATTTTTGAGTGTAATCCATTAAAGTTTGGAAGAATAATTGTCAAGTTTGTTTGGAGATACTTTAGGTTATGTGTTGACAGGTTTTTCTCCCACAATGCAATGCACAACAGAAGTAGAGGAGCTGCTCACAGCTGCAAAAAATTTGAAATAATTGTGGGGAGCGATGAAATATCTCCTGGAATGTCTCAGGAAAAGAGTCTTACTTTAGGAAAAAAACGGTTTAATGTCTTCTCATAAAGTTTTGGGGTTTTTTTTGCACCTGTTTTATAAATATATACAGTGTGTGTATATATATATATGTAATTTCCTACTTAAAATTCTGTAAACTGATGACAAAAATCAGTAAAGATAAGTCTGTTGTATATGATTAGTTTGTAAAATGGAGTTGGGATTTTGTTTATATTTTGGTGATCATACAGCTAACACTTACGGGAAATGTAGTTTGCTCGCCAGAAATGATGTATTTTGATGAGAATGAGTTGGTGTTTCAGGTTTACAGGCCATTGCAGCAGTAGATAACCTTCTGAACTTTGAGTGAAACCATCTCAGACTGGTTTAAAGAATGTCATCATGATGAAGTAATGGCTACTGGAATAAAATCTAACCCATAGAAGGCCATTTCAAGAAGTGGTTGTTCCTTTTTTAGCTTATTTTCTAATGTCTTTTCTCCCATTTACACCCTGATGAGGGCGTCTCTGTCCTAACCAGTCCAGTTCATCCTGACTAATACCAGTCTGTGATAAGAAAACCTGATTTAAAAGTGAGTCATGATTAACTGTATGACTGAAGAGTCCAAAGTCTGACCGTTTCAGACTCTGGACTGATTATATTGCTGTGCGTCTCAGAGGGTGTGGAGGCCAAAGTCTTGCTTTATTATGCCCCAGGACTTTTTGTTGATTAGAACTTTTAGTTTTCATCTAAATATGCAATCTGAGCTCAAGGCAACTGAAACACAATGTAACCCTGTGTAATTGGCTCCAGTTCAGTCTAGTCTGTGGAGGGGTGGCGTTGGTGACAGGTACTGTCAAAATGAATGTGAGGAGGGTTTCTGTAGGAAACAGTCAGTGACTAAATCATGAATTACCACTTGTTTTTTATCCATTTTGTTTGTTTGATTTTTATTTTTTTTTAATTGGTTTTAGTCTTGTACATCACTAACATAGTTCCCTTACAGCTAGCAGGTATACTTCAAATTTAGTCAAAAAGAGCTGTGCCCATGTACTTAAAAAAAAAAAGAAAAAAAATCTCCCTTCTAACTCAAAGGCGGTTCTCATCTTAACAATAGTGAGAACATGTGTGGAGGGAATTAGTGAAGGATAAAGAAAGAGTTGAAACTGAGGGAAACTGCTTTTTCTGCCATCAAACTGCCTCTTTTGTATGACATCAAAGCTTTGGAACCAGAAAAAGACAAAAAAAAACCAGAAGATTAATTATATAAGATGACAATTGGAGCTTCAGATAAACCCGTCTCCTTAAATCTACCAAAGTATGTTTATTCTAATTAGATAGCCCCATCTTGTGGCCAAAGTTAAACAATGAAAGCATATCACCTTGCAGCTGAGGATTGTACCAGTCAGTTTCCTTTAGCACAAATGGTCCGACCAGTTTCCTACATCAACACCTCGTAAAATGTTAAAACTGATTTCAATGACTTATTTTTTTTTTTTTTTTTTTTTTTTTTTTTTAAAAGACTTCTCCCAAACGGTTGCAATTGAACACGTGTGCACTTCTAGCCGTTGACCTCAGCCTTGAAGTTACATACATGTTGTAATTGTGTTCTCCAAGGTGTATGTGTCACTGGAATTTTTATTTTCCTCTTTTGTCATTTGGGACTGTGGAATGAAACCAGTGCGAGAAGACTGAAGATTGTAATATAAATGTGCCAACGAATAAACACCAGTATTTCACATCCAGGCTCGTGTCATTGTGTCCATGCAGCGCTCTCATCCCACAGACAATAGAGGATTCGTGGGGAGATTACCCCGAGTACCCCCCAGTCCTGCTAAACTTAGTTTCCTTTTTTTTATGTGCCATGTTTCAAGGGTTGGAAATCAGCAGCCGGTTGCATCATAGTTTATATAAAACTGTTTGATCAACTCTAACTATTAGAACATGATGCATTCAGTGTAACAACACAACAGGAAATGACAATTATGCTGAAACCTACGATGGCTGCGGTGGATGAGGTTCACTCTGTCTCCACAATCTGAACCTACAGTTTGATGTGTGGGTGTCAACAGGGCCGTTTCTAGCCCTAAATGATGCCGTTTTGGGGCCCCTAGTTTACCAAACTACGATGAACAGATTCCTAACCCTTTAGATTTTCCTTTTACATTCAATTTTATGAATACAGGGAGCCAACAGCAGAGCATATACATAAAATTAAACTATCAAGACAATGTGATTGCCATGTACACTAGTAACAAAACAAATTCAGGAAGTATTGCTCGAAAAGGGGAAGAAGAAAACTGGTCGACAAAGATGACACGATTACACAAAACAGACTACAGTTAAAATTAAACATCTTAAATTGAGCCACTCATGCAAGGAAAACATTAAAAAAGAACCTATAATATAAGGAAAACAACAATCCTCTATTTGTCAATAAATAAAACAGATTTTGAGTGTTTGTAAAAAATGATTACTTTAAGAAAATACAACTACTGAGAGAAAATTTCTTTTTGATGCCATTACAGCAGTGTTTTTCAACCCGTGACCCTGCGTAGAGTCACCTGGAATTCAAATGGGGTCACCTGAAATTTCTGGTAAATTATTTTTTTAAAGAAAGGAGAAAAATTACTAATAAAAAATATTTTCAATTTTATTATAATTAAAAAAAAACCACATTTCCTAATAAAAATCAAGTTCAAATAAAAAATGTGATATATAATATCTGAGAGGGCATCTTGATTATCTTTCAAATGTTCACTGTGATTAGTTTAAGATCTCTTTTATAATTTATAGTTTGTTATTATTTGTTCATCCTTGTAAATATAAGCTCCACTGACTGTACATAATCCTGACCAAGGAAAATAAAATTCTCACTCTGTGCAGTAATCTACACCTGGCTTTTCTGCTTCTGTCCATAATAATATACATTATATAGATCTAAAAATTGATGTGTGTTTTTAACATAGTATAGCAAACTATTATGTAATCAAAAGCAAATTAATTTTAGAAAACAAAAATGTCTGGGGTTGCCAGAAACTTGTGATGTTAAAATGGGGTCACGATCCAAAAAAGGTTGGCACCATTAACAACAATAGTAGGAGGGTAGCTGTCAATCATTCCCATCATGCCTGTCAGTGGTCCGCTATGTCACCAAACAGTGCAGTCCAACAGATATGACCTAATAATACCACAAAAACACCAGCCACAGATTATCAATACTGTTAATTTTATTTATATCTAAGGTTTATTTTTTAAGTATATAAGGGATGTCATAAACAGGAGATCCAGATAAAGACAGGATAGTTGAATTTTCTAAGGGGCCCGAAGCATTCACCTAGTTTGCCTATAGCAAGAAACGGCCCTGGGTGTCAAATTTACATATGTGCCAAATTATAAAGGAAAAAAATATAGAAATCTAGAAAATTGGATGATACAATAATAATGGGACAGAGAACAAAAAAAAGAGGGGGTGGGGGGGGCTGTCACAATTATTGTATTATTTTTAATTTCATTTCCTTTTAATTTAATTTATTTCTCTTTAACTTTAGTTTTCTGTCTCTATTATTGTTTAAAACCCCTTCCTGATTTCTCGTCTTTGTATACTCATCTCTTTTACTTAGACTGTCAGTTTTATTTTCATTCCTTCTGTCTCCACATGAATATGCCCAACCTGCACAAAATAATCATAATCACACACACAAACTCACCTGGAAATATGCCTCTGTTTGCACCCGTCTTTGTTTTATGTCTATGAATTATTCTGTCTTGTCTGGTGTCTATGAACTTGTATGTCTTCAAGTCTGTGAATTAGTGTGACAGATGTTGTGGCTTGTATTTTTATTACCCCTGTCACAATGCTTGTCTAGCACTAAATAAAAAAATTTAAAAACTAGAACCGCAAGCAGTTATGAACAGGGGCCAAGCCTCCCTGTGACACTCAGCCCCCGACCCAACGGAGCCCACTGAAGTCGGCCCTGAAGGACGATGGGCTCTGTGTGTGCATGTGTGGCTATGTTGAATGTCAATCACCGGTATCCCATAACAGTGTAAACAGAACCATTCACTTTGAATGCTTGCTGGACAATGTGTCGCCATGGTAACAGCTGATGACATCAAGCACTCTAAAGAACGAAATTTTGACAACGGGAAATTGGTTCATATTAATATGCGAACAAAATTCTTTTGTGGACATTGGATCAGGTCGGGGCGAAGAGTGTCCATGCCAAGATTCATACAGGTTGAAGAAAATCCCTAGGTGGAGTTCAGAGAGGTAATTTTCCAGTTTTTGCAATTTTGTGAAAAAAATATTAGAAAATGGGTAGAAATGGGTGTGGCCTGTCCCAGGTGATTCAGCGCTATTCAGTGAATCTGAGGATATATGGTTTTGAATGTGCAACTTACAGTAAGAGAGTTACAGGCCAAAACACATTTACTTTGATTATAGCGCCCTCTGCTGGTGGTTGAGCGTAATTTTTTTGCGTTTGAGGTACATGCAGGGGTCTGAACCAACCCTCCAAATGTCACGGCTCTGCCTTGTAGGGTTTAGTCTGCAGTACCACTTTTATCAACTGAAAAATAAAAATAATACAAATCTGAACAAAAACAATAGAGTTCCAGACCTGTGGTAACAGATGACCCCTCAGGCTGGTTCCCCTTTAAACAGGGGTCTCAAACATGCGGCCCGGGGGCCCAACAGCGGCCCGCCAAAAGGTCCAACGCGGCCCGCGGGATGTATTTGTAAAAGGCAAAAATTACACTGAAGATATTAACAATCAAGGATATTGAAGTCATTTTAGTTCAGGTTCCACAT
>JAPTGZ010000022.1:3537088-3551380 GCA_029814645.1 Fowleria isostigma
AACAAAGAAGAAAATCACCAAAAATGAAGAAAATCACTGAAAACAAAGAAGAAAATCACCAAAAATGAAGAAAATCAGCAAAAACAAAGAAGAAAATCCCTGAAATTGAAGAAGAAAATCACAGAGAGAAATGTGGGGTCAAAAAGAAAATCGTCAATTATGCGAAATTATTTCAGCTACAGAAGAATGATACTAAACATGTGTTCTGTGTTGACAGTGTCTTACACCTGTTGACACGAGAGGAATTTGTTTGATCATTTACTTTGGCGCCACTCAGGTACGATATGCTACTGAGTATTTTTTCATATCGCAATATACACGCAGGGTTAAAAAAAAAATCACAGTCAGTTTTTTCCAATATCGTGCAGCCCTAGAACCAATTATTTCTACCTTTGCGGCTCCCAGTGGGAAATGACCAGGACCGGTGGGAAACAAGGCATTGACGTAAATAAATAAATTTTCCTAAATTCCAGGAGTCAGGAATTTTTTCTAGTATGGCTGTAAAATGGACATTAGATTCTGTTCTTAGCAATCTTGAAAAGTCTTAAATGTAACTTTTAGAAATCTGTAGGATCCCTGAATATAATAATAAAAAATTTTCACCAAAAACCGATAATTTAATCAGTATCTGTATAAAATCTGTATTCTGGTACATTACTCCAAACAAACACCTCACTCTGTTACATTTTTGGATTCACACTCCGTTATTATAAGTTAATATCTTTTACAACTAAAATAAAAATTATATCAATTTAATTTTTGGATATACAGTAATGTACTCTTGTGTATCAAAAAAAAGTGTGATATGTTAAATATTTGCACTTTTTTTGAGGAACACCACTTTTTGGTAATTTTTCCAAACTTTGAATAATTGCTGTGTATTTTTCCTCACTCTATTACTTTGTCAGTGATGATAAATTTATGTTGTTGTTTTTTTTAATCAAATATTTGGTTATTATGCTTTAATCACATGTTAAAGTACTTGCTTAAACCTACAATTTGTTCTATTATGGTTGCTGCTAAATTAATTTATAAAAACAGATTTGAATGATTAGTATTGCTGCACAGTGTTTCTCGCTTGGCCACGCCCCTTTGTGACCTAGAGCTATGACATCAGGTTTAGTTTGCCATTATGTTTGTTTGGATCACTGCAATTAAAACAGTTTTCTCATAAGAATTCTCAATACACCGAATAAGTACTGGTTCAAGGTTGGAGTACTGTGTGTGTGTGTGTGTATTTCTGAATCTTAAAACAGGAAACAGAAAGGGCACTATTTAAGTTCCCTTCATACGTGTGTAAGGTTACATACGTGTGAGACAGTAGGGCAGTGGCTTTGGCGTGAACTCGACGGTAACCGGAGCTTGAGATAGGATCCTCACAGGGGATCATGGGAGAAAAGCAGGCAGCGTTTCCTTAAAGGCCCAGGGCTTTGAACTTGTTTCTTTTCACATGGTGTTACACGGGGAAAAGAGATAGATGTAGATTTTGACCCGTGGTGTGTGTGTGTGTGTGTGTGTGTGTGTGTGTGTGTGTGTGTGTGTGTGTGTGTGTGTGTGTGTGTTTAGTTGAAAAGGACAAGTTTTCATTACATATAGACACAGACCCCTAAGGTAAAGTAATAACTATAATGGTAATCGACTGATAAAGCTTTATTATTGGCTATGTTGTAAATGAGGTTGCTTCCTCAATATAGCTGTGAGTTTAAATAAAAGTTATGAAAGAGTAATGTGCTTATCGCAAACAGATCTGTAATGAAATGAATCTGACCTTAGTTGGTGTCGAAAAGAAAAATCCCAAAACATATCACAACCCTCAAAGATCTAAATGCCCACTAGCAACAAAAGCATCTACTAATCTAAAATATACCACTAATCCTATCAGAACACTGAAATGATAATGTGAAATGTAGTTTCTCAGCTTTTCATCAGCATCACTTCAGATATGATAAATATGTCTTATTTCTATCTATATTTCTTATAAATATAGAAAAATGCCTGATTTTCAGAGAAAAATGCAGAGGATAAAATAATAAGTGGAGATAAATCCTTTGGAAAATTAAAATGTATATTTGGAAGTCACCCAAAAATAGCTGATGATGTCTTTAAGGGTTAGACGGAGAACTTCAAGGTTTAAAAAACAACTATATCAGATGTTAAAATTCAGAAAAATCTGTAACTTTGTCGCCCCTTTTCTCTGGTCGTATATCAATGCTGTCATATCCTCTTTACTAACATAACTCGCAGCTCTTGCATCAGCATTAAATGACAGTATGTAAATATAATCCCGAAATGTGATTTATTATCTCATCTGTAAATATTATTCCTGTCAGATTTTTGGTGGCAGTGGTGGTGAAAACATCAACTCCCATGATTCCAAGTGACTCAGTGAAATCATCTTCTACTAAGGATCGTCTGTATCCAGAGATAGTGCAGTGTAGGTTCCAGTGCTTGTTTTCTAAGCAAACATGTCTAGATATATGACATTATATTAATTAAGTCTATGTACAGTAGGGCTGTATGATATTGGAAAAAACTAACATAGCGATTTTTTTTTTTTCAACCCTGTGATATATATTGCGATATGAAAAAATACTCAGTAGGATATAATAGCTTTATGGTGCTGACGTAAATGGTCAAACAAAACTTCATTTTCGATGGTTTTCTCTTATTTGTTGCTTATGTTTTTTAATGTTGCTACCAGCGACTCACTCCAAACTGATTAAAAACAATTATGATTGGTGGATCACTGCGCAGAGTGTGTGTCAGATACCTTTGAAATTAGATGAGACCATGATGAGTTCATTTACCTCATACACTACAGGATCTGTGATGTGACTATTGGTCATAATTACATTGTGATGACGATGCTCAAACGATATATTGTGCAGCTCTAATGTACAGTCTTTATAAGCTAGTCATGTTTTCCACTGGTAACTTATTTTATTCTAATAAGTCTATTTTGTCATTTCAGTGTATTTCAGACGGTATGTAGCCTGGGTTAAATTGGTCCGGTTTTTACATTCATTCCATTCTCCCAGTAGAATGAATGGGACAGGATCTGCCTGTAGTTTCTTAAAGGGGCGGGGCAGTGATCTTAAAGGGGCGGGGCAGTGAAGGAACCATGTGACACAAACAGAAAAAGACCCTCCAGTGGACTGTTTTTCACGACATCATTTGTTGTTTTTTTTGACTGAGAGACATCTAGTGGTAAAAGTAATGAATAAATCATTACTGAGATGAACACATTCTGTTACTTATAAGTTAAATTCATCAGATTTAGGAGCGTTTAGTCATCATGCACCATAGTGTTCATAACTTACATACAAATATGCCAGTATTTGTGTATTACCGTAAAATAAATTGTTTGTATCCACAGAGAAAGTGGGCCCTAACAAACCTCCTCCTAAAACATTAGTAGCTCTCTACAAAATGTCAAAAAATTCAACTGATACTCATATTTTCTAAGACCCCGAGGCTGATGTCCTTAAATGACTTGGTTTAATGGCGTGTTCTGAGCGAGTTGTTTTAGAGACATCTTCCCAGACACTGATTAAATGTCTGACTCGGCTGTACAGTCCTGCTGGGTTCTGAATCAGCAGAATCACTGAACAGTGCAGATCAGCTGTGAACGGCTTTATTCAAAACAGTGTGAGCTTTACCCAACCAATCAGGTCCAGCCATAGAGGTGATTGATTAACACATTAGACTGGGCTTCATGGTCATTTCATTTCATTTCATTTCATTTTATTTCATTTCATTTCATTTCATTTCATTTCATTTCATTTCAGGGAACGTACTTACAAGTAGATCTGCAACTATTAATTTTGTAATTGATTAATCTATCACTTATTTTTCTTCAATTAAATGATTGTTTGAATTGGCGAAAAAATTGTAAAAATGTGAATAAGGCATGTCAGAAAGAAATGAAATGACAAATCAATTCTCCTTTTTTTCCCAGAAGCAGCTGAAACGGCAACCACAAAAAGTAGAAGAGTATCTATAAAATTATCTAGATCAAAATAACAATAACTTAAAAGTATTATATATCTATTTTATATTATAAAAGCCAAGCGGCTGCTGTGTGTGTATATGTTCTGGGGATTCACACAAAATCTGTAAAGAGCTGACCGCTGCAGTATGACATATTTATGTATTTTTTGTGAAGGAACAGACTAGCAGAAACAGCAAGCTGATAGGACCAATATTTTGGGAGATATTAGTAATTTTGGAATACAGTAGCTGTATAACCCTTGCTATACCCAGGACATTTTGGCGGTGACTGCTGGACAAATGTGGTCCAGCATGCATGAATACACAACAGTATAAAAACTACCACATCTGGAACCCCACGGGTCAACTAATATATGTATATGCGTGTAGTGAACATTCATCTTTGTGTTGATCCTGGTGTCATATATATCACAATAAGTGTCCATGTGAAACAAAACAGTGGAACTAGTGTTTAACAGCAGAAAAATTAAGGAAACAACACTTAAATTTAGGAAAATTATAATCAAATCGTTTTGTTTTTTTTTATTGATTCTAGTCGATTCCATGCAGCTTGACGCAAAAACTTTGAGGGAGTCACATTTTAATATGGTTTATCTGCCAAAATTATAACTTAAATAATGACCCATAATGTCTTTTGTACTGATTGCAGTTATAAAGGGACTGAACTTCTTTGTTTTGTGTGTATTTTATATTAAAAACTCATACATCTTGTCAAGTTTTTAACTCAGTCAAGAAAAACACTTTGTAGTCCACAACTCAGGTCAGTGTAAGGAATATAATACTGAATATGTTCATATTTCTGGTGGGTGAATTCCACCATAAAAGGTCGGCTGTGGCACAGTTGGTAGAGTGGGTTGTCCAATGATCAAAGGGTCGGCAGTTCGAATCCCGCCTCCAACTGTCCATATGTCAAAGTGTCCTTGGGCAAGACACTGAACCCTAAATTGCTCCCAGTGAGGCCTGGTAGCGCCTTTTCATGACAGCAGCCGCCCACTGGTGTATGAGTGTGTGTGTGAATGGGTGAATGTGAGGCTTGTTTTGTAAAGCGCTTTGGGTGCCAATAATGTACAGAAAAGCACTATATAAGTACCGACCATTTACCATAAAAGGCCAAATGTGTAATGAAAGGTCACAGGTAGATTTATGTTAAAGGGTCAAAGGTCAAGGACCAGTGTAAGAATTCCATGCTGTGGAAAAAACATCATGAATGCAAATGCTGTTGGGTTCCAGCTCTGTCAGTTCTGATCGTGCATCCACATTCTTCCGTTTTCCAGAGTATCATACATGAGTTTGTATCTCCAGGGCATCTGTGCTGTGGACGGTACATTACAGAAACCATCTAAAAGCTAAAGAGGAACAAGGGGAAGCTATTAGAGGCTGCTGGCTCTAGGTTTTCTGTGCTCCGCTGAGGCACAGGCGTGTCTGATTTATAGTGTCAGTGAAGTGAAGAGCTTTAGAGCCAAAAGTGGTGGAAGGAAGAGGGCTTCTTGTCGCCATGGCGATGGGGTCTGTGTTGTGTGTTTGTTGATGTTTATGGATTAAAGAGGAGGATTAGTTTCATTACTTATTAGCTTGGGATTGTCACTTTTTTGTGACATTATAGATAGGGGTGGAATAGTGCACTTGTTAGTATTGTACCATTTCAGTTTGGGGCCTTCAATAGAATATGAGGTGTACCGAGTGAAAACATGTAGCCTATGTGAAGAACGCAAACACTCACCGTAAGTTTGTACACGAACCTTGAATTCACACAGTATGACCAGGGTGGATGCAAGCAGAACCCATGTGTAATATTTTATTATCCAGACCAGGGGTGTCAAACATGTGGCCTGGGGGGCCAAAACTGGCCTGCCACAAGGTCCAGTCCGGCCTGAGGGAATTAGTGAAATACAAAAGTTAAATAAAAAATAAAACTTGAAGATGTTAACAATCAAGGATGTTAAAATCACTTTTAAGTCAATTTGAAAGTGGGTTAACAAGTAAAATTCTATCATATTAACCTATAAATAATGATAACCACAATGTTTTCTCTTTATTTTAGCGTAACAAAGTAAAATTACATAAAAATGTTACATTTACGGACTAGCCTTTTACAAAAAATGTGAACAAGAGAATTAAGTGCAATTTTAACAACATTCTGCCCATTATTAAATGTGGATTTGTCGAGCCACTGTGATCTGTAAGTTGCGATGAACATGTGAAAACGAGAAGGTGAGGCAAAAAAAATGGCATAAATTGTTAGAATTGCACTTGTTTTCTTAATAAATTTCATTTTGTTCATTTTTAAAAAAAATTTTTAAAGGATAGTTTGCAGATGTAAGCATTTTGATAATATGATTTTACTTTTTTCACTCTAAAACAGAAGTTTGACATACAAAAAAATTTGGAATTGAAATTACTGATATATTATAGTGTTATTTTAATGAGGAGGCCCACTTCAGGTTATATTGGGCGGTATGTGGCCCCTGAGCTAACATGTTTGACACCCCTGTCCTAGTTGGTCGTCTAAGTGGTCTATGCACCATCCACATGCTGAAGGTGAACCAGTATGGCATCTCAAAGCAGGGTCACAGGGACAAAGTCAGAGTTGGAAGACCCTCCATCTTCTCTAAGGTCTCTGATTTGGGACCATTTCTGATTCCTTGTCAGTTATGTCACTGGAGAGAGATAAGTCGACAAAACAAGAGCAGTGTACCAGCGTTGTTTCGTGAATGTTGGTTATATTTGTGGTAACATGTCATATTTCATATCAGTTTAAAACACCACTCATTCGTTAATATTACCGCTACAAAAAGAAAAACGGTAACCAAACTACAGATACCAGCAGTGTTTAAACAGCCTTTAGCCACCGGTTGTGATCCAGAAAAATGCCATAACAAATATTATTGGCGTGTTTATAAATTCAGATTTAAGGCCATATTCGATCATATTTTGTTGGAAGTAAGGGCAGAATTTCAGCTGTCTAGGATTCAATTAATAATTTATTTATATATATTTGCACATTAAAAGACCCACATATATATCATACAAAAACTTCAACTGTAGAGTGACACTTAGTTGTTCAGTATATTTTGTACTTTTACTTCAATCATTTTTTTTTTTATGATACTGATCTCCTTCACTGTACCAAAAACCTATCAAAAATGTATTGAACTGAAAGTTTTTCTGTATCATTACACCCCCAATTAGAGACTTTGGAGAAAAAAAGACAGTCTGATATCTGATATATCTGATCCTTTGAATAAATACTTTTTGAATCAACACCTATGCAATTTGGAAAATGTATTATGTTAGTATTTTTTTTTTTTTTGTTTAAATGAAGTGAGTAAGTGAATTGAAGTTTACAGTTCAGTGTAATGAATCATTTTCAAAATAATGTTTATTGTTGAAGTGTTAAATTTCCATCCTGTATCACATATTTGTCAACAGTTTAGGGATCATTGCAAAAGAAAAAAGTGATAGAATGATATTTTTCTCTCTTTATATTAGTTATCATATGGGCTTCAAAATGATTGTTTGGACTGTTATGTGAATATATTCTCCACAGACTGCAGATATGGAGATCTTATACAAGACATATATAAATAATGAATGAAGAACCACACTTTCATCCATTTTAGTGCCTTTTTGTTGCTTTGAGTGTGGTATTTTGTCCTTCAACATCTTATTATTATTTAGATAAAACTACTTAGCTGAAGAGCCACTAAGTCAAGTACCAGTGTTACGTTAAATGTCACCAAATAATGAACCTACTTAATAAATAACAGTAATGTCAACTTCATGTAAAGCAGCACTATACACACTCATTAGTGCTACCTGGGCTAATTAGCAGGTTGACAGACTACATAATCCATTAAGAATTAATGCTAACATTAGCTAATGCTAAAGTTACATCAGCAGGCTAGTAATTATGTAAACAGCGAATGTGATGACAGAATCCTCCCACAGTCTTGCTAGTTTAACTCTGTTATCTGTCTGGGGAAAACATAAAAAAATATTTTATTCAATAAACAGAAGCTCTGACAGTGACTCAGCAGCCAAGCTAACACTGGCTGTCAATCAAAGCTCACAAAGGAGACGTAGACTGAACTTGCCTGTCAATCACATTGGTCACACTGTCTGTAAATGTTCCATAATTTTACGTCTTAATATAGTTTACATGGGCAAATTTCACCATCTATGAATATATTTATTTCTGCTGTGTGTTTGGACAGTTTAACACCAGGGTCTGCCTGAGTTGTTTTTGGAGCCAGACTCAGGTGGTGTCTCTTCCAAACAGAGGTTGTATTTTGTTGTCTGAGCCGTAGCCCACATAGTTTGCACTTACCTGACTCATCCCTGATACTGTTTCCTCTCAGTGGGTCTCAGTCTAACAGCCACTGATCCACCACCAGAACAAAAACAGACACTGTTAGTGTGTGTGTGTGTGTGTGTGTGTGTGTGTGTGTGTGTGTGTGTGTGTGTGTGTGTGTGTTTGTAAAACTATGTGTTGTGGGGACATGGCTTTGAATACGCAGTCTCGTTCTGGGAACACAAAAATTTATGGGGACAAAAAACACGTCCCCACTAAGTTTTATCTTTAAAACATGTATAAAATGTCCAGAACTATGTCTGGTGTGAATTTCAAGTTAAAGAATAGTTTCCTTATACTGTGATAAAAACAAGGATTTTTGTGCATATATGCAAATTTGATGTGTCCCTGCTTTTTAATGTATTTTTCATGTACATTCATTGGTGCTTTTAATTTGTACTTTATTTGTTGTGCATTTTTAAAATAATACATTATCTATATATAGTAACTATTTTAAGGGAGGGTTTATTGTTTTTCTCTTTTTTTGTATTTTTATCAGTATTCTTAGATTGTTGCTGAAGACCTGGGGCTGGAGTAACATATTTTGTTTCTGTGAATAGTTGAAATGACAAATAAATTCTGAATCTAAATTGACTGTGGGATTAATTCAAAAGTGTATTTTGTGATGTGAAAAATTTAAACTAATATAATTGTTCAGGAAATTTTTAAATACCTACCTAATTTTTTTGGTACTTGTAGAATCCCAGGAAAGTGGTGTCCCCATATGTCAGCTTTACAAGACTGCGTGTGTGTGCGTGTGTGTGCGTGTGTGTGTGTGTGTGTGTGTGTGTGTGTGTGTGTGTGTGTGTGTGTGTTCCTTTAAAGCTATTAGCAGCTGCACTGTCTATGAGCTAGTTTTCATCCTCTGAGGTTTCAGCATCTCTCTATACACAGCTCTGAGTGTGTGCACACTTTGACTCCGCCAGCTGGACCTGGGTTTCAATAAACAGCCTGTCCACACAGCCCCTCTGCACCGGGCAGCAGGAAAAAACAAAAAAACAAAAAAAAAAAAAGTTACTGGTTACAAAGAAACTGGAACAGAGAGCACGGAGGTCCAATGTATTCATACTGAAGCAAATTGAATTCATTTATATGGTCATTTAACTGTTGTTTTGACTTGGAGTGTTTGTGGTCAGGGTCTATTTTTTTTTTTTTTTTTATAAAATACACAATTGTAATGAAATAATATTTATAAAAGACTATTCAGTTAAATGATAAAACTTTGAGAGCAACTGCAGGCAATACAGTTTTAAATTCAGACTGAGAAATTAGCTTTAAATTCAGGCTGTATTCAGACAGCAGGTCTTGATGCACAATTTGGATTTTTTTGGTAAAATCTGAATTTTATTTTATTTATTTATTTTTTTTAATGGGCTCATTCATAGGGCGACTGTGGTGCAGTTGGTAGAGTGGGTCGTCCAATGATCAAAGGGTCGGCGGTTCGAATCCCGCCTCAAAAAAACTGTCCACATGTCAAAGTGTCCTTGGGCAAGACTCTGAACCCTAAATTGCTCCCAGTGGGGTCTGGTAGCGCCTTGCATGGCATCAGTTGGTCACTGGTGTATGAGTGTGTGCATGAATGCTTGTAATTTGCACTGTAAAGCACTTTGTGACTTCTGTCTGTGAAAAGTGCTGTATAAACAAAGCTTACTTACTTACTTATTACACATTAAATGCGATTTCTGTCAGTTTTCAGTATGAACTGAATGCGACCCTGAAGTGAATCACGTGTGTAAAAGAGGTCCTGATGTAATACGTACTATACAGGCACACACTGTCTTTATGGAAGTAACACTCCTGGGACGCAGAATTGTAACATTTGCTGCATTTTCAGTGACATAAAGGATAAACACAACCTGGCAGTTCAGACTGAAGTCACATTGCTAAATATTAGATGCACATCGGATTTAGGACCACATATGAAAGTGTCCTGGGTCAGAAAAAATTGGGTTTGTGCTATTCAAACTGTCCTCAACAAATCAGATACAGGTCATATATCAAAAATAAAAGAAATTAAAAAAAAGGATTTGAGCCACATTTGGCAGCGATCTGAACGTAGCTTAAGTGGTTTTCTCATTCTTAAAGTAATATTTTCAATATTTTTCATGGTCACGTCAAACTCAGATTATAATGTAATGTTTAAAACAGCACATGCACATACAGAAATACTTCAATGTTACTCATTCAGTTTTTACATCATTTGACCAACTGTTGTTTTTTTTCTCAATTGAAAATGGAGAAAAACTAAGCAATGCATTTTGGTCCTCTGTAGGGGACAAAAGTTTGGCAGTTTTCTTAAAAAATGCTGTCCATTGCAAAGGACATTCCACTAAAACGATAAATGAATAAAAATAATTTTAAAAATGCATCTGAAAAAAAACTGTTGCATTATGTTTCCAGTTTCCAACTAACACAATTGTTTAATGTATAAAAGCTAAAATCTTCACTTTCCTGGGTCTCAGGAGGTTAAAATAAGGGGGTGGGGGGACCCTCAGATAATTTGTAGATATAGAAAAAGTGAGTGGATGTGGTTCAGTGATGATAATGTCTGATGTTTCTTCTCACAACAATAAAAAGGATGTTGGAAAACAAAGTCAATTATTAGATTGTGTCTTGTCTGCCAGGAAAACGAGCAGACCTACAGCACTCCAAACTCTCTTTTTTTGAGGCTGTCCAGTGGTTGTAAATTACTTCCTGCAGTAATGGGATCTAACACCGGGGTCAAACGGAGTGGGCCCTCGGGGAGAAACGTGATTAGATGATCCACAGATGGCACACACTGACGGGCTCAGCGCCTGTCTGAGTGGACACAGTGGTTTCTATTGGAGGGTTTTTTTTTTTATTGACTTCTGGAGACACGTCAGGGTTTAGATGTTTCATTATCACCAAACTCTTTATGGATACGCGTCTTTGTTCTCTGGAAAAAAAAAGATTATTTCCCCTTAAATGTGTACATGCATTAATTCTCTAAGTTTTCTCGGGTGGTGTTTTACAACGCAGTCACATCTCCTGTCTGCCTCTCGTCCCATTCAGCCTTCACACGTGGTTTCCATTGTGCATCAGTGATTGTTATTGATTGAGCAGATGCAGCACAGCTGACCTGATACCCTGATGTCTGTCCTCCTCTGAACAGTGAGTCTTTATCTACCACCTGAGAGACCGCCTCCTCTCTCTGTCCTCTCTATCTTCTATCTTTGCAATAAGTGCCTTTCAGTCTTTCATTTTTTTCTTTCCGTCTGTCTTGCTTCTCCTCTGCCAGATTACATCTATCTTTTTCAGCATTACTATACTTCTAAAAACCAAAAAAAAAACAAAAACCAGAACCAATGTTCTTGCATTTTACTGGCATACAGCAATATATTGCAATACTTTGAGCTCCAATATAATATCGATATTTCAACCCTTAATATCGATTTTTTTTTTGGAAAAACAAAAATAATAATTTCTTTGTAACATTAGTTTAATTCACAGTAGTATAAGTGACAAACTTGATGCATTTTATGTTTAATGTACTTTAATAGATGCACTTTATGTAAAGTGTATGTATTTTATGTAACACTGCATTTGACTTATTATTTCAAAAACAATAAAATGGAAAAGTTGTTTTCAATCAAATAGTTTTGACTTAATTTGTCCTTTTAATTTTGTGAAGTATTGCATGATTTACATTTACTCATCTCTATTTTGTCTTAGTTAACTGTGTAGAATATTTCAATATATCACAATATCGTGATATCATGATATATCGTGATACTACTGTATCGTGATCCAAGTATCATGATGTGTAAAATATTGTGAGGTTCTTGTCAATATTCATCCCTAGTGTCTGGTTTTGCCGCTATGTTAGATACATTCAGACAGCAGGTTTTAATGCATAGTTGAGATTTTTGGGTGAAATCCAATTTTTTTGTGTACTCGTTCATTTTAAACATTAAATGCGACTTCTTCTATCAGTTTTGAGTATGAACTGAATTTATTCCTGAAGTGACTCGCATGTGCAGAAGAGGTTATACGTGACCATGCAGGTACACACTGTGTTAACGGAAGTAAATATGTTTTTCCTGCTGCTCTTCCTCCATTGATGCAAAATTGTGATGTTTGTCACATTTCAACATATTCAAAGTAATAGCAGTGTGTTTAAAAATGTCAGTAAAGCTCAAAATCCTTATAATAATTTTTATTTCATTTCATTGGGAACACTGTACTTTATATTCTAATTCAAAATGTGACAAAAAATGTGTCAATTTTTGAATTACTTAACAGAAAATGAAGAAAAATGTATATAGGGCTAATCAAAAAAAATAGCAGTGTGGAGTTCAGTTATTGAGGTCATTCATTCTGTGAAGAAAACAGTTGTGAATCAGGTTGCCCTTATTTAAGGATGAAGCCAGCACATGGTTACATGCATTTCTCTCTGAAAACCTGAGAAAAATGGGTCGTTCCAGACATTGTTTGAAATATGGCCCATTATAAATAAACGTACATTTTTAATATAAAAAAAAATTGTAAAAAAAAAAAAATAAATAAAAATTCAAAAATCTAAATATCACAAAACTGTGAACAGACTTAGTAGACATTGCCCCCAGGAAGCTACATATAAAATTTGAAATGAATCCGACTGGTAGTTTTGTCAGAGAAGATGTTTGAATAAATTGTTAAAGCCTTCACATTAGCTCATGGCCTCGCGGTCGGTGAGCTAACGAGCATTGAGCACATGAATAAAGTAGCTCTGAAAGGCAAACCCTGCACACAGACAAAAGATCCATCTCTTCTAATGGGAGAATCCATATATATCATACCATTTCATTAATTTTTAACCTAAATGCATCCAAATGTAATTATATGGAGATATTCAATGTCCCTCTAAGTGTCATAAAGATTGATGCAGTCATTGGTGAATTACTCTGGTCTTACACAAATCATATACAGTTCATTTCTCTGAGCTACGAGCTGATGGAGACGGCAATTCACACAAGTAATCAAGGTTACACACAAAGCCACATGAAAACAAACACACACTTAAAGAGCCTTGCTGTTTGAATAGACTCCCCCATTCAGTTCAAACTTAGAATGTCAACGGCCACCATTAAACGAATAGTAACTATACCGTAAAGCTTTTAAAATCGCTCTAAAACAAGGTAATGTTGGAGTGCACGCCACAATAACACAGACAATCACTTTAAGGGTGATTTGATGAATGATAAAAACACTAACGGTCTGGTATGTTCAACACATTAGCACTGCTGTGGATTTTTACTTCTACTGATAATATGAGTATCATGGCTGCATAAGGTCTTTTTCTTTTTTGTTTTTTTTTTTAGATTTTGTGCATTTTCTGTTGTGGTTTTTGTGGATAAAAACCAAAAACATATTGTGTTGAAGTTTGTCTTGTGATCAGTGTTCAGATTCAGCTGCTCTTTCACTGAAATACACACTGAAACTAGCACAAATTCAGTAAAGCCTAGTGAGTTCACAATAATACTGAACCATAGATCAGATAAAAAGAGAACAAGTAGTGCCAGGCACAACAGACCCCGCCCCTCACACCTATTGTAGCTTATTTTGGCATCACTCCAGCTGATATTATCATGTCTATGCATGTGCTGATGTCAGCATATCAGTTGCCTCCATATATGTGCCAAGTTTGAAGTAACTTAAAAAAAAATTGTGTTTTTATAGACATTTAAAATTTCACCCATTGTAAGCAAATGGGAGAAGAAAATTTATAGAAAATTTGAACTTTGAACTACTTTTCCCAAAATGTAACCACATCTTTTCTGGGCCACTGGAAATTTATAAACCCAATTTGGTGTGATTTCAACCAATATTTGCTGCTACAGACATTTGAAATTCTGAATTTGTGTGTGTGTGTGTGTGTGTGTGTGTGTGTGTGTGTGTGTGTGTGTGTGTGTGTGTGTGTGTGTGTGTGT
>JAPTGZ010000022.1:3673868-3685005 GCA_029814645.1 Fowleria isostigma
ATTGTACCATTACAAACTTAAGGAAAAAACACTGAAAATGTATTATTATTATAATTTTAAATGCTGTAAATTTTTTTGAAAACCAAAAAAATAAACCAAAAAAATTTGTAAAAATGAAAAACAAGTGAACAAATAAAAATTAAAATAAATAAAGAAAGAAAAAAATTAAGAATAAATAAAGAAACTATATTATTTAATCTTATTGGTTGTCCTAATATGGATTGTGGTCACCTCCACCTATCACAGTATCTGTTATTTGAAAAACCAGAACCTGTTTTAATGGTTGTCAAATCACGCCTTCAATGATACAACACTGGTGTCAAACTCATCTTTAAGGGTACAGGAGGGGGTCGTCAAATGTCATCTTTATGGGGGAAAGAGTTAAGTCATAAGTACAGGAGGTTGTAAAAGACTACGGTGGAAGGGTGGTGGTCAGTACCACACTGGTACGTCAGCGTCATGGCCCAAGAAAGCCATGTGACGGTGGCAATGCATCATGGTCTCGCATTTCTCGGTGGGTTAAGTGACTTAGAGGGACCAGGCAAAGCCCAACGTGATACACACAAAAATAAGAACCTAACTCTGCCTATCACTTAATATGAATGTGTGCACTTTTGTTTTCACTGAGCCAAAAAAGTGACTCAGCCCATGAGTCAGAATGTGTTGTATAATGCGATCCAGGAGTTTTGTGGTCTGTTCCACCCCATTTGAGTCCTGAGACGTGTCCTGAAATTGTGGCAGAGCGAGTGTGTGGGACTGAGATGTGAAAGTGACCCCTAGTGGTGGTTGCGCGTTACTTTGTGCAGTCAGCTGAACTCGCGCTAATGTGGGCACAGCCAGCTTTTCCATAATTAACACCATGTGAGATGTTGTTAATAAACTACATATTAGAGTCTGTTATGTAGCCCACACAAGGCATGTTCATTCATGCGTGTGGGATATCTGAGCTCTCCACTTAATAGCGTATAGCATCCACCGGCTTATTTTGGCCCCCTCTGAGATTACAAACATTAATCCACATAAGGGATGCAAAGCCATAGTCATGCTTGTGCTTAGTATTGTCCACTGTGGAGAAACTGTTTTATTTTATTTTTTTTAAATTCCCTTTTGAGACTAAATGATCTTCAAGCAGTAATTTTTTATTTTTTTTTTGTCATGTTGAATAGATCTCATATGTTGTTTGTAACTAAAAGCAGTGATGCGAAGGTTTCCTCTACATGGTGCTTGTGTGTTAACATTGTGTGTGTGTGTGTGTGTTGTTTTCTTCAGCGGCTGCTTTTCAACAAGGAAAGATTCCTCCTACACCTTTCCCCGGTGGCCCTCCCCCAGGTGAGTCCACAGTCTTTAAGCCATGCAGTAATGAGGTAATTAACTCCAACACTGGTGCTTTAGATTTAGATGTATATAGAAAACACCACCAGCCTTTGCTCCATTTCCAGGTCCGTATAAACATATTTAATTGCATATTTTATGTTTTGTTTTTGTTTTTTTGTTGACTCTTTATTAGATTTTCATATTTTTGAAACACATACAACAAATTCAACATATAATATTAAAATCACATATTCTACACATCCGCATTTACACTGCATATCATCCTTCACCCAAATTTAAGATTAAAGTACACAAAAATAAACGTTACACTATATAATTCAATGCCTTACAACATAAGACAAAAGACAAGAAAAAAGAAGAAAATAAAAATAAGGAAATTAATAAAATACATATAAAATTAATGAATACATTTTATAAAAGGGGGGCTTTCTTCATAATATCGCTAAGTCATGATCCTATATTTTGCCACCAGGCTACATTATTGCTGTTAGAATAATTAATAAATGACTGCCACATTCTATAAAATTTGTTTTCTTGTTTTTTTTTTTTTAATACAAATCTTATTTTTTCTAATTTCATACGCATCATAACATCACTTAGAAGATTAGGAAGAGTTGGGAGTGTTTTTTTGTTTCCAATTAAGTCATATTAATCTTTGTGCCAGCAGGGTAATAAATAACATCATTTTATGCTCTATATATTATTTTTTCCTTACATTCAAGTCAAAAATTCCAAGTACTGATTGCGTAGTTTTTAACACTAAACTCAGAGGTGACGATTATGGATTTATTAGCAAGTCCATCTCGTGGTAAAACCCTAAAGAAAACCCCTTTTTGTTTCAGCATTTTACTCTTTAACAGCTTTATTCCTGTGTTTTGGTGATGTTGCAGTGACTAAATGAGTTTTACTTCTTCTCACTCCCTTTTGGGCTGCTAGGGTTGTATCTTAATAGTGAATTGCCGTATATATTCATGTATTATGTATATTGCGTACACATAATATTTACAACCAGTGTCTATGTATATTCTCTATGCATATTGTTTGTGAAAAAATTCTCTATATAGTGTTTACAGCAAATTCTTTACATTTATATCCATGTATATATGAAATTTATATAATAAGTATTGTACATGGAGTGCACAAGCTCAAAATAAAGAATAAAAATAAAAAAAAATATGAAATTAAATGAAATGAAAGCAAACATTTATTACATTCATAGTGTCTGCTGAATGCAAATTAGCAGCATTTATAAGTTATGAAAGTGGTTTCGCTCTCAACACTTTGAAGTGTAATTTTCAAAGGGAGCCCACAGAACAAGGAAGAGGCCTAGATCACTTGTGACTAAATTTACAGATGAACTGGGGGAAAACGACAAAAGATTAATGTGTCAGGAAGCACCGTTTGAGACAGTAACACTCCTGCATGTGGATAAAAGGAACAGCGGGGTAGAAGGAACTAACAGAAGGTGTGATGCTGGGCGTCGGGGCCGTCGTACGCTGCTAATTTAAAAGAATTGGGAGTCATGTTTATGTGAATCCGATGTAATTGTTGAGTCTTATTACCGGTCTCCGTGTTGTTTGTAAACCAGGCGGTCCTCCACGTCCAGGCATGCTGCCAACACCACCTATGGGAGGACCTCCTATGATGCCCATGATGGGACCTCCACCACATGGGATGATGCCCGGTGGACCCGGTAAGAAACAGTTGTTTCCCCGCTCTCTGTAAATAGCGATCCTGCTGCGTCGTATAAAAGGTTTAATTGGCTCTGTGATTTCCTCCACTACCAGCTGGTGCTTTGTTTTTATGCTGCTTTATGACTCAATGCTTGGATTTTTGTGTTGTACATAAAATACCAAACTAAATATACAAACATTAACACCTTTTATTTGCATCAACACTTGTAAAAATGTAAATCTAATCTGGCACCAAAATAGAATCAGACCTTTTATTATATTACTTGATTATTTGTGTTTGTTATATATCCAGTTGGAGCTGAAAATACTAGAACTCATTTCACTATAAGCTTTTTGTATAGTCTCACTGACTAGACGGAGAGAATCCTTAGAGCACCTAGGGTTTTTTTTGTTTTTTGGGGGTTTTTTTTCACAAATTTGTTTATTGAGTTTGGGCTTTTTAATACAACAACTAACAAACATGGTGGCTCAAAGGTTACATTCAGCAAGAGCATGAGTACACAAGAGTCCATTCACAAAGTAGAAGAAAAATTTAAAAAAAGAAGTCCATTAGTGTCAAATAAATACATAGTTATGCAGAGCGTAGAGCTAGTTCTCTCCAGGTTTATTCATTGGATGTGATGGTAAATGGTCGGTACTTATACAGCGCTTTTCTGCACATTAATGGTGCCCAAAGCGCTTTACAACAAGCCTCACATTCACCCATTCACACACACACTCATACACCAGTGGGCGGCTGCTGCCATGCAAGGCACTACCAGGCCTCACTAGGAGGAACTTAGAGTTCAGTGTCTTGCCCAAGGATATTTCGACATATGGACAGTTGAAGGCGGGATTCGAACCACCGACCTTCGATCATCGGACGACCCGCTCTACCAACTGCGCCACAGCCGCCCCAATAAGAAATCATTATTCTCAAGATACTGTACAAAGTATCCCCACTATATGAAACCTTTAAGTATAAGTGTAATTCTATCGTTGAAGTTTTTAAATTGTTTGTCAGACCATGACCAAATTTTGCACTCCTTGCACTTAAAATTTTTGATCAAACTCTTGTTATCACTTTGTGTTGACACTAAATTATTACTTTTTTTTTGTCTGTTTTAATTAGTTGTTACCGCCAGTCTTTTAACCTGTTTGTCATTATGGTGTGTGCTGCTTTTGGCCTGGTCGCCTTATTAAAAGAGATAATAGAGTTCAAATAGGGTCGCCTGAAACTTCTAGTAATTGATTAAAAAATAAAATGAAATGACTGATAAAAAAATATTTAGAATGATTCAATATATTCCATTATAATTAAAACACGACACACTTTTCCCAATAAAAATCAAGTTCAGATAAAAATGCAGGATATCTTGACTATCTTTCTAATGTTCATTGTGGCTGGTTTAAGGCCTCTTTTTATAATTCATAGTTTAAGTTATTGTTTGTTCAGTATTAATGTTCATATTTGTAAATACAGGTTCCACTGACTGCACATATCCTGATCAAGGAAAATAAAATTCTGACTTTGTGCAATAATCTGCACCTGGTTTTTCTGCCTCCGTTATATCGCCTAAATGTCATCTAAAATTAAACTTGATTTGCAAAATAGTATAGCAAACTCTTACATGATTAAAAACCAATTAACTTTAGCAAAAAAAAAAAAAAAAAGGCTCTGTTTTGACTGTCTGGGGTCGCCAGAAATTTGTGATGTTAAAATGGGGTCACGAGCCAAAAAAAAGCTGCCAACTACTGCCCTGAGGGGAGGCAAGGGGTATTGTTTTTGGTTCAGTTCGTGTCTTTGTTAACACTTTAACAGCAAAACTCTGGGTTGAATTCATACCGAATTAGGTTTATAGATTGCCACTGACCCAGAATAGATGCGATTACATTTTGGGAAAAGTAGGTCAGAGTTAAAATTTTTATGCTTTTTTTTTTTTGTTTTTTTCATTTACTTGAATGGCCAAATTTTGTATATACTGTCTATGTCAGTGGTTCTCAAATTTTTACAGTAAAGTACCCCCCGAAATATGTTTTTTAGACCAGTACCACCAACTCTCAATTCAGCATTTTCAATTTAAAAAAAAAAAAGGCAAAATTTATTCCTGTGCCAAAGGTGTCTGTTTTTATTTTCCAAACTTTGTAAACGACATAGATTTAACTTCAGTATAATAATAATAACAAATCTTGTGTCAATTTTATGCATAATGCAAACTGAAAAATGCCCTCTTTCATTGATTAGAAAAATAAATTAAATGGTCATTAAAGAATAAATCAACAAAAATTAATTACTTAAGCTCAAATAATCTCATCTTGAATAATTTAAAATAAAAATGCTGTTAAAATGTTACAAAAGATAAAACAAGATGATTGACAATCATAATATAAAAAATAAAAATATTGAACTGAAATAAGTTCGGGAGTATCAGTTGTTATTATATGAATGTATGTATTGACTTTTATATTTCAGCATTAATTATCATTATTTATTTTGAATTCAGTACATGTTGACTTATGTAATGTGTTTTTTTTTCGCCTGGGTTCTTCCCCTGGGGGTACGCGCACCCCCGTTTGAGAAGGACTGGTCGGTCTATGTCTACGCTGACATCAGCACACACGTAGACATGATGACATCAGCTGGATTGATGCCAAAATAAGTTACAATGCGTGTGAGGGGCGGGGTTTGTTGTGCTTGGGGCCACTTGTTAAATAAAGATGAAGAAAAAAAAATTGCACATACTTAAAATGCGGTGAGAATATTTAAAAATGTCATGTGAAAAATAAATAAAGTGCAAAATTAAAAATATGAAGTGCAAATATACATCAGTGTTTGCAGGGAAACTGGACAACATTACTGAAGTAGGAGGCATGTGTAGCAACTGATAATGTAATACCTGCAATTATGGAATAATTTTGTTCATTTTAAATGTAATAAAGCCAATAACGTAATAACTTGCCAATAATGTAATAAAGTTTTTGAGCCAATATGATATAACATTTTGCCAATAATGTAATAAGTTATTACGTTACTGGCACAGCATTAAAAAAAATCCTTTGAAATGTAATAACTGCAGTCGATAATATAATACATAAATAAAACTGCATTTTTTGGAAATTATTTTATTTTATTTTTTTTAGTTTCCGTGTAGTCTGCTTATCAAAAATAGATATAGTGGAAGGCATAGTCGTCATATTCATTCATCAAGACCATGTATTATGCAGCACTCTCTCTTTTCAAATATGGTTGTAAAAGAATTTGGGAATTATTTGTTGTACAAAATTTATATTTAGAATTTTGTTTATTTGCTTAGATTTGTAAATTCAGAGTTTCATGGCAGTGCCTCTGTTGGATTCACAATGAATTCCCCACATTTATTTCTTGGAAAATCTTTTTAATTTCACTTTAATATGTTATTGGCTAGTTATTACATCATTGGATTTATTTATTACATTTAAAATGGCCAAAATTACTACATTATTGGCAGGTGTTACATTATTGGCCGTTATTACATTATCGGTTGCTACAGGCGTGTGTCGACGCCATCAGGGTTCATTTATGGGCATTTGAGATTCATGATTCAAAGCTTTTATTGTCATGTGTAGTAAAGAAACAGGTTTGTCTGTTCAATGTAAATCTTACTTTGTCAACCACACTGAATGCCAGAAGAGGTAAGGTAATAAAGGATACAAGAAAAGAAGTATAAAAGACAGAATAATTTAGCCAACACAAGGTGGCGTTTTAAAAAGAGGCA
Organism: Fowleria isostigma; assembly: GCA_029814645.1. Taxonomy (NCBI): domain Eukaryota; kingdom Metazoa; phylum Chordata; class Actinopteri; order Kurtiformes; family Apogonidae; genus Fowleria; species Fowleria isostigma. Next base: position 3,680,632 of record JAPTGZ010000022.1, read on the forward strand.
CGTGTGAGCAGAGCATCAGGTATAAAACTACTATTAATAGCAAAAAAATATATATTTACATAATGTGCAACATTTGGGTAATTGTGCAAACTGTTAAAGAGGTAGATGACATAAAACAAGTGCAAAAAAAAAAAAAACAGAGGTGTCATGTGCATAAGTGTGACAGTGGAGTGTGAGCACAATAAACAGTCGGTCAGATACGGTTGGCTCTCATCAGCTGTTCAGGAGCCTGATGCGCCCACACGCATCATTGGAAGCGTTTGCCGTTTGTCATAAACTAAGCTGTGTAAAACCTGGTCTCGTTTAGGAGGCATGAGGCCGCCGATGGGAGGACCCATGCAGATGATGCCAGGACCGCCACACATGATGCGTCATCCTCGTCCGATGATGATGCCAGTGAGGCCTGGCATGATGCGACCAGACAGATAAGACGGTGGATTTTCCTCTGCTCTTTGTTGCCACGAACAGACACAGTTCTAGTGAGGACACTCGGGCTAACAGTCGGATTTATTAGATATGGTTTTTAAAAACACAGACGTCCACTTGAACCTCCAGCATCATCATCCTCGGTGTAATTGTCCTTTTTGTATGATTACTTTCTGCCTGGTATTTATTTCTATAAACATCAAGAGAGTTAAAAATCCAGATCCTTGTTTTAAAGACCCTTTTGTTTTTTTTGTTTTTTAGTTAAATCTCTTGCACATCAGTGTTTCTTTCTAGCACTGTTCAACACACATCTGAAAGAGCAGGTTGGGTTTAGTAGTGGTTTTTTTTTCTTTTTTTACATTTTTTTGTTTGTATTTTCATTGTATTTCATTACATTGTTTTGTGAAATAAAACAGTGATTTCAAGCTGGTATCTTGGTCATACTTTAACTGAGCCTCTACAGACTGGATGTTATTATTTTATTTTATTACTGTACGGATGTTACCTGATGGGAGAACAGGACAAGGTTATACACAAACAAACTTTGATACAGACCCTCAAACAAAAAAAACCACAACAGTAACGACAACAATAGAAGAACATCAGTGAATCGAAGAACGGAATAATCTGAAATCACAATAACCAGACGCAAACAGAAAAAAAAAGCAACAGAACATTAAAGGTAGTATAACCCGAAGGTAGGGGGGTGCAATATGACGATATTAGCTCATGAAGGATTTGGGGAGGGGCGTACATGCACACCAAATGAAAGTGAAAGTTAACTGTTCAGCTCATTTTCTTTTTTTTTTTTCTATTGGAAACTTTAATTTGAGGAGACAGGATATTTATTTAAGGTGGCATGTTCTTGGCACATGTTGGCAAAATTGCACGAACTAAATGTGAAATCTTCTGGAAGATTCTTTGAGCTAAATTGTTTTATTTTTTTCTTTTTAGGCTAATGTTTTACAGAGGGGAAATTGTTGAGAAACTTACAAATTATCCAAACTAAACCAGTTTATAAAGCGCTTGGAAAAACAACCAAAGTGCTGCACAGAAGGTTAAAAGCACAATAAAAATAAATAAAAGCATTAAGAAACAATAAAATCAACAAATTAAAAGGAGTTTAAAATATAAAACGGAAACAAAATGTCAACAATGCAACAGAGTTAAAAAGCCGAGGAGAACCGGTGCATGCAATTCATCTGCATATGGATCAGAACCATTCTCAAACTGATACTGATCCATCTGATGGGGTCAGTATCAAACTGATATCAGTGATATCAGTATCTGCAGATCACTAAAAGGGACACAAAAAATAAACGTGACATATCGTCAGAAAAAAGAATAAAACAATATGAGACGTAACAAGACAGAAAACAATGTAAACCCACAAATGTAATAAACCTAAAATGACTAACTCTCTCCCCCCCATGAAGACGACATTTGACACCCCACCCCCGACCATTAATGACAAGTTTGGACACCTCTGTTATTTTACTAAAGATGTGATATATTTTTTTTTAATACCATTAGAACAGATTCTGATTTTTTTAAATGTAACAGACGCTGTGATAGGTGGAGGTGACCACAGCCCATACTAGGACAACCAATAGGATTATTTTTTTCTTTCTCATTTCTTTTTTTCTATTATTGTTTTAAATTTAAAAAAAAAATTTGTTTCATTTTTTCTTTTTATTATTCTTTTTATTTTCCAAAAAATAAAAATCCTAATAATACATTTTCACTGTTTTTTCCCCGATTGTAGCCACTGGAAAAACAAACGACACCAAAAAAACCCCCAAAAATTAGTAAAATATATATGGGTTATTCCTAGTAGGTGAAAAGAGTTAAAATCTTTTAAGCTATTTTTACTGTTATCATTACAACAAATGTACCTTTATTTGTACCAGGAATTAAAATGAACAAGAAACTGAAAAAAAAACATAATGCGGTGTAATATTTTTTTCCCACGACGTCACAACCACATATGACTGTATTTCTTTCTACGAGCTTAAACATAAGGTTCTCTCAATTAATAACTGACATACTGCTCCAACTGGAGGCGTATGTGGACGGTGAACGGCTCCTCTGAACCGGGCCACCTGAGGTTTCACTAAGTGGCATTTACGTGTCCTCTCTGCGCCTGAAGGTGCGAATGTGTTTGTTAAATGTGTCAGCCGTGTTATAAACCAGTGACCTGCCCTGCTTCTTCTGCCTGCTCTTTTCTACAAATGCATGATGGGATTGAGAGGCTTCACCTTCTTTTATTGTGAAAAACCTGATCTGGGAAAAAAAAAAAAAAAAAAGATATGTGTGTGTTGTTTCATTAGACAAACAAAAAAAAAAAAAATCGACCCGGCCTTCATTAGTTTATTCAGTCAAGCATGTTTAGAGAATTACAGCTGTTACATAAGGATCTGTTGCTGCTAGTGAATCATTATCCCAGCTGACATTTTGCAGGAATTCACTCTCGCTCTCCTTCAGATGCGTGTCACTTGTGTATCCGTGATCACAAACTGCCTCTAATTATGAAAACAGTTCAACAGATGGAGCTAGAGAGTCATAAAGCCTCGCAATTAGACATCCAAGACACTGGAATGATGTGTGATGACTGATTTTGTGCTTCCATGGACTGTCAAATTTCTTTGTATCTTACAATCCCAGAGGACATTTTCGTGGCTTTATGGTTTAGGAAATTTCTAGGCCACATATAAAAAAGAAACAAATTTGTTGGGGGGGGGGGGGCAATAGCCATATGCTTCACGCTGTGTTTGCCAATTTATATACTTCCAGACCGGAGGGAACGCGCTGCAGAGACAATCCTAAAGTGTTCTGTGCGCCGCATCAGATAAGTTTTGCTAGCTGTCAGTCATGCATGTTGTAAATTGTGATCTTCAAAGAGACTCCAGTAGATTACATGCAATCTGATGGCCACTCTAAAGGACAGATTCCATTAAATGTCCTATAAACATCCGCTCTCCACATCAGCGAGACAGGAATAAAACCATGTTAATGCACATTTTATGCATACGTCGAGCATAGGCGGATGCCCGTGTGCCATCTGAAATCTGAGGAGTCTATGAATATTCAATCTAAGCCATGAAGTGGAGCATTGCCCTGAAGGGAGTGAAGTGGAGTGGGAAAAAGTGTTTATGATTAGAACTCAGGAGTTGGGGGATCATGAAAAAAAAAAAAAATATATTGTAACAAAGCTTACAGGAGGGGAAACCATTCATGAGCAGCCGTGGGGAAGTTTTATTGGAGATTTGGAAAGTAAGTGGAGATAAGAACAGAGGTGGCACGAGTACACACACCGGCTTTACTCGAGTGGAAACGCCGGCTGATTAAAGAAATACTGATTCAACTCCTTTTACTCACGTGAAAGTAGAGACTCTGAAATACACACAAAAAGAAATGGACCTGGGGGGCATTCCTACCAGATCAGCCTCTTGTTATGTTAATAGAAGAATACAATTAAACCATTAAGAAAATAAATGAAGGCATTCTTCTGCAGTGTGTTCCTCTTCCGGCTTTCATACTGCAAATTATTTGGTTCTTACCAAGTTTAAAAAATAAACCACAAGTGTTAAATAGTTTATTATAATTAATTTTATGTTTTAAGAGTTAATTTCTTATTTTAACTCCTTCTTTCATAGACGATATTTGACGACCCCCCCCGCTGTACCCTTAATGACAACTTTTGACTCCTTTGTTATTTCAGTAAAGATGTATTTTGACAACTATTAAAACACGTTCTGTTTTTGTTTTTTTCACATTTAACAGAGGTTGTGATAGGTGGAGGTGACCACAACCCATACTGGGCCAACCAATAGGATTAAATAATAAATGTTCTTTATTTAAAAAAAACAAAACTTTATTTTTTCTTTTTTTTTTTCATTTTTTATTTTTTATTTGGTTCTTACCAAATTTAAAAAATAAACCACGTGT
>JAPTGZ010000022.1:3713613-3730218 GCA_029814645.1 Fowleria isostigma
ATAGATAGATAGATAGATAGATAGATAGATAGATAGATAGATAGATAGATAGATAGATAGATAGATAGATAGAATCACATTGTCAGGGTCACTTAAAGGTTGAAGTATTTTATTCTGACTTTATAGTGCATCAGTTTAAATAGCCCACACATATAAACCCATGCCGTAATGGAGGAATCCCATCTTTAAAATGGAGCAGCCACCCAGTGCGTCAGTAACCTGATTACCTCAGCTGTCAGTCTGAATGAGGCCAGACTTTAGGAACCACCCGTCTTCGGATCCTCACTACGGGACAGAGCTAGTCTTCTTGAAGAGTCTGAAAACAACCAAGGAACACGACGGCCACAAAGCTGAGGAGCAAGGAAAACGCTGGGTCTACAAACTGATCTGGTAAGAGGTGATAGGAATTAAGACTTGTTTGTGTCAATTTATAGCTTTTTTATCTTAACTTTGCAAAATAAATTTTGACATTTTCTAAGTTTTATACATTTGAATACACCTATTTGTGTCTGGGTGAGTTGTATGAATTATGTGTGTATCAGATGTAGATGCACATTCATGTGTAGTTATTTGTCTTGGTTCTGTCATAGATTTCCTCTTTTACAATGTACTGGGATTATTTTCATCATGGTTAAATGACATTCAGTAACTGATTAAAAAAGTGCAACTATGAGAGACAGAAGGAAGCATATGACTGTGTGGGAGAAAAGTTAAAGAGCTGCCTCTTTGGGAGAGCCAGTCAAAGGGGAGGGCAGCAGGATACATCCAGTGGGTGGACCTTTATGATTGTTTCTGTGAACAAGTCTCTCACTTACATGCCTTTCCTTCCAAACAGGAACACTTTAGAAGAGTTGGAGTCACCCACATGCACACATTTTTAGGAATCTGTGGGGCCGATGTTTACTCAACACAGCCATTGACAGGTTTCATAAATACCTTGGATCATTTTTTGGACCGTCCAGTGACTACACAAGTCAGCATACTGCAAATAACTGTGGATCTTCAGCTGCTGCTTTTGGCAGCCCCAAAACAATGGCACAGTGCATGCCAGAGGCAAACCTGGACAAGGTGGTTCAGAATCCAAAGGACACCGAGGACTCAAGTGAAGTTTTCGCTGAGTCTGCATCAGCACCAGTCAGCATCAGACCTACAGACCTGGGTCTGATTCGAAACTTGTCCAAGTCGGACTCTGATTTGTTGGCGTCACCACCTGGTGAAGAAGAAGGAGGTTTTTCTGGCCGCAGTGGATCTGTGTCTAACTGCAGCTCTGGGCAGCCGTCCATGGAGCGCATGCCTTCGTTTGCCTCAGAGTGGGATGAGGTAATACTTAAACTCTGGGGATGGGAAACAAGTGGGAGGGTGCAGGACACAGGGAGTGGCACCGTGGGTGTTAGAGCATGGACAAGCTTTCAAGAGTGTGTTATGTACATAAGACAGAGTGTATTTGTGAGTGAATGTGTGAGACAGGGAGAAAAAAGGGAGGCTGTTAGGAGCTGAGGGTTAGAGAGAAAAATGAAAGAAATGGGAACAGGCGAGGCAGCACATTTGAAGAGAAGGAAGGAAGGAAGGAAGAGGGAGAGAGCAGAGGCAGCAGCATGAGAACGATCAGGGGTCCAGCAGAAGCAGTGATGGAGTGTAGTAACTTTACCCAGGCTGTCGGCGTAGAATGCCTGCGGGCGAGTGCTTGAATGCATGAATGGCTTGATCACTTGCACCGACCTCCCTGTAGCAGCCCTGGCATCCAAGACTAATTGGGCTTGTGCTGTCATTCCACATCCACTCAGTACATGTCTCTGGGGCCGACCCACGCTTCCACTGTCTCCTCCTGAACTCCTCTGGCTCCTTTGCTGTGTCTTACGCCATCTACTTTCAGCAATCCCCAACCCCATTATCCCCAAAAGCCTAAACTTGTGATTTTTGAGCACTTTGGAGCTTCAGTACAGCACACCCTAAAGCACTGCAAAGACACTGAAATTATTAAAAAGAAATTCACCACAACTTCCAAACACTCTTAAATAGTCAAAGCCTGTGGGGACGATGGCTGATGACTGACAATATAATGTTATTGTGCATAGCCCTGATGATAAAATTATGCAATTTCTTTTCTTTTCTTTTTATAATTTTTGCAGCTGAGGAAGACTTCCGACACATCCTGCTTGACTCTTAATATGATGATAACATTAACATATCTCACCCAAACTCATTTTAGTAAAATCAGTGACCTGATGTGATCCGATATCTTCTAGTGCAGCCAGAGAGAGGCGGAGAAAGGCTAGACTCCTTGGGTGCCTCTAATACGATTTTTTTTTACTCGACTGTATTTATTTATTTATAGAAATAATGTGATTTATAAAAGAATATGTTCACATTTAGATATTTGATAAAAACTATAGGATAAATCTAATATAATTATACATCTAACCCTAGAGAGAAATAAAAAGTATTTTAATATGTAGACTGGGTTTTGAAGTAGATCTGATCATTCAGATTCAAACCATTTTTTCATTAGTTTGGAAAATTTCACATTTTGACCCAATGCTGTATGTTGAAAATACAGCCAACTTTTTAAACACTTTTCCCCCTTTATTAGTTAATCAAATTTGGGAAAGTTTTACTGCTTTTATTCTGGAAGCACTTTGCTGGTAGTCCAGCGTGGCAAAAGATACTAAATATGTCATAGTGAGGTAAACTGGGATCATGGGAGTTGTTTTTGTTACTGATAAAAAAAAATCCATTTTGCCAAATTCAAGCGCAAATCATGTTTGAGGATAGTGTAATCATTCAGGTCTTATTCGCAAAGGCATTCATACTAATGAAACAGTTATAACATGAGTCAAATATGTTAGTGTCATATTTAAAGGAACCATATGTGGGTTTGTGGCCAAAACTGGTACTACAATCATATTCAAAATACTGTAACACATGGTCGCCCCCCCCACAGACTAGAGGTTGCCACATCCAGCATGAGCATCTACTACAGGGTATTTAAATGCGGTCCTCGAGGGCCGGTATCCTGCATGTTTTAGATATTTCCCTCTTGGAGCACATCTGGGTCAATTAATGATCAGCTCTTCCTCAAGCTCTACAGAAGCCTGAAAATGATGTAATGGCTCCCAGGGTGTGGTGAAGAGGGAAATATCTAAAACATGCAGGATACCAGCCCTCGAGGACCAGATTTGAGCACCTCTGGTCTACTAGGAGCCACCGTGGCTAACAACAAGTCCTACGCTGTAATCCAGGTTGCCAATTCCCACTGACCTGCAGCTTGTCCAGGAGAAAATTAGCAACTTCGGCGTCGATCTTCAAATTCTTCTCTACTTTCAGTCATCTCTATCTTTCAAAAGCATCTCCTGTACATATCCTTGTTTTTTTTCTCACTTTGTCACGTTGTATTTGGGAATTATACCAAGGGCCTTTTAGGTTTAGAAACGTCAGATATTTGGGATCAGAAACGTTCCAAGCTGCAGCTCAGTGGAAACTGACAACCTGGATGATGAAATGCTACTGGATTTATGATTGGGAGATAGGTGATGGGTGGAGCATCAAGCCAAAACACAAAATGACAACGTAAACATTAGTTGTGGGCTTCCACTTAACTTTTCAAATGTGAATATTCTGGCTGGACTACTACTGTCAGTGCAATCAGTATTTGAAATGAACAGGATTCCTTCATGTCAGATGACATCAGCCATTTTATGATTAGCTGGAATATAATTCTTACATACAGCTCCTTTAACTCTTTTACCTTTGGATGCCTACTAGGAACAACCCATATATTTGTTACTAGGGCTACCCATGGAACATTTTGTTTTTCCGGCGTGTTGTTTTTTTTTCTTCCAGTGGCTACAATTGTCACTACATTAGCAAACTTTGGGAAAAACTAGTGAAAATGTATTATTATTATAATTTTAAATATTTTTAACTTTTTGAAAATAAAAAATAAAACAAAATAAAAATCTAAAAAACTATAAATAAATACAAAAATAATTAAATAAAAAAGAAAGAAAAAGAAAAAAATATTATCTAATCCTATTGGTTGGCCTAGTGTGGGTTGTGGTCACATTTGAAAAAACGGAACCTGTTCTAACGGCCGTCAAATGTTGTCTTTAGTGATACAACAGAGGTGTCAAAACACGTCATTAAGGGTACAGAGGGGTCGTCAAATGTCATCTTTATGAGGGAAAGAGTTAAGAAATTATGCATCTATCAAGATTTTAAACATTGTTGGACACACTTGATAGAATATAAGAACACAAGCCAACATGGGCTTCGTCTTTTTTTAGATATGTTGGTGGAGTCCCTCTGATCCTCAGGCAAACAACAGCTGTGAGAAAACTTGTAAAACAATAAAGTCTTTGGTCTTGGAGCCCCTTTAGTCTGGCTACTATGGCCTGTCATGACCTGTGTGATACATACAACAGGAGCGCAATGATACCACCTTATAATTACTGAACTCATATTGGTTAATTTGTCCCTTTATCAGCTTTCCATGTTCCATGTCTGATCTGTGCTCCGCCCATGCCCTCTCTGACATAACTGTTTATTCAGGCCATGTTGGGTGGGGCGTCCTGTTCTCAAGGGCATCCTGTTTTGCAGCTGCTCCCAAGTGTCTGTTTCTCTTCAAGAATTCAAGGGATTTGTTTGGGTTGGATTTATATTAGTGTGTATGGAAATGGGGGGGGGCCATGGGCAAAAATTGACTTTAGTTTGTGTTCATATCTCATGAAGCGATCAACCACAACCAAACATCAGAACGACACATAAAGCTCAAAGGGAGGCTGAGCTTCAGGTCAGAAGCATGAACGCACAACATGCACACATCGATATCGCAACATGCACACGCAGAAATCCAAATTACTGAATACTAATACAACCACAGAGAAGGAGAGTTATTGTAGGCATACTATTATATGCATACAATATTTATTGAGGTTATATTGTAAATGATATGATATCTGGCAGTTTGTGACTATTTTTGGGGTGGTTGTATTGGAGTATATTTGATTGAAATATGCTATATTTTCTGCCACTAGGTGTCTCTAAGTGAAAACATTAGCAACAGATGTGAATTGCTATGCTTAGCAAATCCATCAACTATCTTCTTTTTTTAAACAATAAAGTGTGAATAATGTTTCAGAGCATTTCAACCAGATGTTACTCAGTCAATAGTTTACAGTATAAGTCATTTTATATTCACATTATGTCATTCCAGTGTAATGAAATAACTGCAAATATGGTTAAACTCTAGTGTTAGCTTAGCAAATAGGACGTGCCACCACTGCAGGTGACCTAAAGAAACAGAGCATTATGAGTGAATGAATTATGGATTCCTCTGAACAGGGGTCACCAACCCTGGTCCTCTAGAGCTATTATCCTGCATGTTTTAGATGTTTCCCTCTTTCAGCACACCTGATGGTCATTATCAGGATTCTGCAGAGCTTGATGATAGGCTTATCATTTGAATCAGGTGTGTTGGAGGAGGGATACAGCTAAAACATGCAGGATAGTAGCTCTCGAGGACCAGGGTTGGTGATCCCTGCCTCAAAACATCAGCTTCATTGAAAACATGATATGTGAGGACATACAGCACATCAAAAAAAAAATTATAATAATAAAAATAAAAAAAAAAATAGATGTTTTAATGTGGAAATACATTATTAAAAAATAAGAGAAATTTGTCACTTTCATTTTTCAAGACTTAAATAAGCAAACAAACACCGACAAAATCATCATAACCCTTTAATTGCTAGCTCGGCCATATGGTTTATCACTTTCTGAGTCACTATATTTTAATGAGGAGTACCGAACTTATCTGAACCTAACTGAGCAAAGAAAGATGAAAAATCACTAAAGCAATTTTGATTGTTTTTGATGAAAATATAATACTTTTTTGCATATCATAGATTAAGAGACCTTCCTGAACATAATTATATTATTACCACAAAAGAACTTGAATTAGATATGCAATAATTTTTTAAAACATGCTTAAAAATGGTTGGTTTGCCACTTTAAGGTAAGACACATTTTGCCAAAATGAAATAATGGATTGTTTGTCATGAAATCTATACCTATGTTCATCTATTGCTGCAAATATTAAACATTTAGTGGTAGCACGTCATAAATATGTTGAAAGAATTGATTTAGTAAGTAATTTCTGACATTTTCTAAGTTGATATTATCAAGTATGACCAAAAAAGAAAAAAAAAAAAAAATCTAGAAATTACTCACTCAAGGAAATAAAAATGCAAACAAAAAAAAATTTCATTAGGTTTTTCTTGGTGGGGTAGTTAAAAGGTTAAAATAATAACTTATGTTCTTGTTTTTATAAACATTATTTAGGACACCTGTGAAAAACATTTGAACTAGTATAACCTACAACATGTCAACGTTTCAAGGCTTGCAGCAATCATAAGCATTTTTCAGTCTAAACTAGGGGAGTCAAACCCATCCAACTTGAGTCATAACAACTTTGTCCCTTCTGAGCTACTGTAGAAAATGGCGGACTACCGCGGACACCTGTTTCCTCTATAAATATACCACTTACTTTGAGATTCCCAAAACACAACAGTTACTCTTAACATGATTATGTTATTATGAAACTAACATCATAAATATTATGTTCAGTTTGTATTATTATATCCTTATAAATCTAATAAATGGAAGCTTTAGCATATTTCCATAATCATGCTTTACATTATGAGAGGGCTGCTGTCCTGACCCCTGATGAAACCTGAGGAGCTTCACATTGTAAGTCCACTTTTCTCATGATATTTGGTTGTCACGTTTTTTTTTTTTTATATGATTCTGCTTTTACAGTGTGTTTTAATTACTACGAGGAAGGCGTTTTAACTTCCTGTAATGCCCTTTAACTGTTTATAATAAGTTAGAAGCAAAAAATCACCTGTTTTTGTCATGATATTGATGCTAGGTGCTGTTAGCTAACTTAGCTCTGATTTCTGACAACAGGTGCTGGAACACATTAGAGTAGTTGATATTTATTTACAACAATCCAAAAATACTGTCAGGTGTTTCCTATAAAATAACAAGGAGTTAAGTTATCTTTTATGGTGAATGACATTGTCAACAAAATGTTATGTTGCTAGTGTTAGTGAACTAATCTGCCATAATATCACCATTAGCTAGCTAGCTAAAATAAGTTAGATTTTGCTAGTAGCATTCCCTAAAGAAAGAAAACAAAGATTAGAAAAAATATAAATAAACATGTGACTAGACTACTGAAACAACTGAGAACGGGCTGAGTTGAAAGGTAATAGTTTCAAATAATGAGCCCCATCACTATCTTACAGGGTCCAAAAGGAAAAACTATATGAAAGTGGATCCGTGGATGCAAGGTGTAGAAGTTTTAGGCCACCTTTACCATTGTAGTGGAGGTCATACTTTCTTTTTTTAAGGTTCAACAACAATACAGAATGTCTGTGCACATTATTAAAAACACAAACACATCAGAAGTAAATGGCTGCAACAGGGAAAATTCAGTATTTGGTATGTCCTCAGTGCATTTTGGAACTTTCTATAGGCTTAGAGCTTTCTTGTTATCTTGTGACATGATTCTTTAGACTGTTACGTGATGGTAATGATAATGATAATGACTATTAAGTCTTATACAGCTTCTACAATATTCTCCTGTCTTCCAGAGGTTGTTTTTTTAAACTCTGTATTTGATTTTTACACTTTTAGAACACATTCAACAGATAATGTAAACGTTACTTGTTCTACATGTACATCTAGTCGCAGAAAAAATTATTAGATCATTAAAACTCATCAGAAACAATGGTTATGCAATCAAGTACTCACTCCTGTGTGTATCATGTGGCTAAAAAAGACAAAAGAAAACATGGACTGTCTAAAAACACTTTTTGTCTGTACAATGCCATCGATGTTGATGCAAAAACATGCGTGATTTTGGTTATCAAGAAAACCATGGAAAATGGATAGATATCAGCTCTTAAATGAAACTCTTATGAGCTGTTTTTGTTGTTATCATTATATTTGCCCAAACAAAAATATCTATAGTTGTACCAGGCATTAAAATGAACATGAAATTGAAGAAAACATAGGATGGTCTAATAATTTTTTCCGTGACTGAATGAGTTCTTTAGACTGTCACGTGATGGTGATGATAGTAAAACTCTCTATTTGATTTTCACACTTTTGGAACACATTCAACAGATAATGTAAACATCACTTGTTGAACATGTACACACTTACACTGCACATCATCATCCATCACCCAAATTAGCCTAGAAGTTTTGGTTTTTAATACTGCTTAGGTTTGATCACTCTGTTAAAACAACAAACTTGATGGTGACTTTAGACTTTTTCCTTGTACTGTATATCCTCACATTAGTGTGTTTAAATCTTTTTTTTCGGAACTGCCTAATTTTATAGATCAGAATCAGAAATACTTTATTAATCCCAGGGGGAAAATTTTGTTACTATTGCTCCTCACACAAGCACAGCAGTACGAAATAAAATAGGGATAAGAAATATAGCAATAAAATACGCAATAAATAAGCAGTAAGTACCAAAAAATAGGCAATAAAATAAGCATAAGCGAGCGATAAGCAATAAATACAAAACTAGATAAGCACTATTTACATTATGAGTGTGACAGGGTGAAATAATGGGAATTAAATGTACCAGAAACAGAATGGAAGAAAGAGAGGTGGAAAATAGATGTCTCTCTTGGCTTCCACCAGCCTCTAATGCATCCTATTTCTCTGTATTTTAAGGTGATTTTTTTTTATTCTTGAGGGCAAATTTCCAAGGTAACCCTATTACGTAACAGTCTTGGATTTCACTGACCATCCTACACTTTACTAATATTAGATATGACATGATTTAAGGGCTTGATATGCTCCCCATCTGTGTGATACTCATAAGGCAAAGGTTAACACAACCACATGTTACAGATGCTTGAGTGGCTTTATTCGTGTGTGTACTCTAAATTTCCCAGCAGGATTCCTTGGGTCATTATATATGCAAGCTTTTAAAGTGCTTACGGTGCGGTGAGTGTGTTTCTATGCATTTTCAGTCACTAATGTAAGAGATTTTACGTAACAGAAGTAGCCCGGGACCGGTAATGAAAATATATGTTATAATATAGAAATTAGAATTTTTCTAATACAGCAAATCTATAAACATAATTACAATATGTTGTGTAGCATAGAATTTCCTTGTGGCATTGTAGGCTTTTTTTTATTCTAGTAATTTGAAATATGACAAAACTTATGTAATTTAAGAATTTCAATTAACATCTGCACTGACCACATAAATAAAACATGGTAATGTTGGTAATTTCAGCTGATGAAAAGGTACTATTTTCAAAGTATGTGCAAGCTGGTTTATAATTCATATCCAGAAGTACGGCAGAGTGAACACATGCCCAGATCAGTTTAGACAGATGTGGTCCATGAATATGAGAGTAGTGATGTTGATGGCGTTTGCTAGGAGTAGTTGGGGGGTTAGTGCCTAACAATATGCCTAACTTGCCATATTGTCCGTATAATCTATCACACATGAGACACCGCTTTAGTAACCCATGTGTTCTCTGGATTAAGCAACAGGAAAATGCAGCTTGTTTGAAAAGCTGATGCTTACACTGAATTTGGAAATGATGCTTAATAACAAAATCAGTAGAAACTTACAGTATTTAGAAACTAAAGTAGTGGGTTTTTTTGAGTGATGGATGTTTAAAGATTTATTAACATTCAAGACCCTTTCAGTCATATTATAAGAGAATAGCAAAAACGTTTTGAATTGGCGCCTCTAAATATGTGATTATTTAGCTTATTTTGATTTGTACTGCAATAAAATTACATTTTTATTTTTGTGCAGCAACGACTTGTTCTACAGTTGTGGAAAACATTATTAGACCATCAAAAATTGTAAAAAACAATGAATATGCAATCAAGTACTAACTCCTGTGTGTATCATGTGACTAATGCCCCTTTACCACTGGCCAAAAAACCTGTTTAAACCTGCTAACAGTCGGCTTTTGGTGGCAATGGAAAAGGCGCACCGACCCACGTCAACCCGCATCAAACGACTCAGCAAGCGACGCGGGTTAAAATCGCCTTCAATTGGCTCGGCTCTGACTGGCATGCAATGGGAACACCAGATGCGGGTCAACCCACTAGTTTACATGAGAACATAGAGCGTTACGTGATGTGTCACAACATCGCGCCAGTCGCGTCTTATATCACACGCCACAACAAAGCTCTGCTTGCATTCGAATCAAGACTTGATTGAGAAACATTTCGCAGCATTGGCAAGATAACGAGATTCGCGAACGACCATTCTGAGGATGGACAAAAAAGAAAGGACACTGACCAGCGCCTGACTCGCTTCCGTGTTGCTCTGTATTGGCTACTTCCTGGAATTCTGTCGCACTTATGATATCATCATCAATGCGATCCTAGCGTGGTGATGTCACCAGACGCACAGCGGGGGAAGCGGAGGCCACGCAGCTTGCCAGCGAGGGGACAGACTCGGCTTTTTTCGTCAATGGAAAAAGGTCAAATGCTGATTGTTAGCGGGTCGACGCAGGTTTTTAAAACGCAAGTCGACCCGCTAATTTTAGTGGAAAAGCGGCATAAGACAGAAAAGAAAACACGGAATGTCTAAAAGCACTGTTTTTGTAAGCACAATATCAGAGATATTGATGTAAGAACTTGCATGATTTGGGTTACCAAGAAAACCATGGAAAATGGATAGATATCAGCTCTTAAATTAAACTCTTATGAGCTATTTTTTTGTTATCATTATATTTATCCAAAATAAATGTACCTTTTATTGTCTGATTAGGTTCATTGTCAACTAAAACTATATAGATTTGGTTTCTTTTTTGTCTGACATATTAAAAGTAGTAGACAGAATGAACCTAATCGAACTATTAAGAGAGAAGTTAGGAAGAAGCAGTGTCAAAGCGTTTCGCTATCTGGAGCAACTATATCTAAAAAAAGGTAAAGATAAACTTTTACTATCTGTCTGACAAAAAAGAAACCAAATCTATAAATCTACCTTAAGTTGTACCAGGCTTTAAAATGAACAACAAATTGAAGAAAACAAAGGGTGGTCTAATAATTTTTTCAGATCACAATTGGTTCCAAAATGTTCAGTGTCACAGATATTCCTGATAGTCCTGCCCATTAAATTCAGATTTCTGGAGAGCCTCAGTGTGCAAACTATTTAATATACTCAAAGTTGAACATTACTGTGAGTAAACTTGTAATTAAGCAAATTTGTGTGGCAGATGTTAATGTTTGATGTCTGAAAGTGTACATGTCTTAGTCCAAAAACACAGTAATATATCACAGAAAAAAAAGCAGTACACGTCGTCATGAAATATTTACAGTTCACCACTGAGCCCATCATGATTTAAATGTTACCATATTTGGTTATTTTATATAGGCTGTATGGTTTTAGGCCACGAAATGAAAAAAACCTTATTCCAAATCATGAGTGCTGGCCAGCCCATCTGTCTTTATTGACAATAGAACTCAGCTAGTAATCAGGTTTTCAGATCAATGCCAGGGAAGCAGCCAGCAATTTTGGGTAGTTTATTATATCAGCCATCATTTCAGTTTTTCTCGTTTTATTTTTGAGCTTACTGGCATCATCTATGGACTTTGGAAGGTATTGTGCATTTCATCTCTAAAAGCACATTGCTTAGAGATTTTCTCTATCTATTCAGTTAGCTTGTTGTTCACAAGACCAGAAAGCTGGGAGGAAGGGAGTCAGTGACATGTAAAAATTATCACAAGCATAATTAAAACATATTAACACATTAGCGACTATCCTTATTTGGCTCCTCTGCATCATTGGCCTTTGAATCCTATCCACTACTACACATAGATTTACTACTACTACTACTATTAGCACTAATGAAGATAATAATACAAAACTTTATTTAACCCATATAGACCCAGTGTTACTTTTTGACAGCTCCCAAATGAATTTTTTTCTCTATATTTAAACTATCCTTAAGTTGTTTATCATCATTTATTGCAGTGTTTTTCAACCTTAGGATCGCAACCCCTCACGTATCGCCTCAAATTCACATGAGGTCGCCTAAATTTTCTAGTAATTGCTAATAAAAATGTTTTTAAATTACTAATATATTTTTAATGATTCTGAGGCTTGATCCTTCAAATATTTATTATGTCTGGTTTAAGATGCTGCAGCTCTTTCATAGTTAAGTTATTGTTTGTTCAGTATTAATGTTCATCCTTGTAAATACAAGCTCCACTGACTGTACATATCCTGACCAAGGAAAGTAAAATTTTCACTTTGTGCAGTAATCTCCAACTGGGTTTTCTGCCTCTGTTCGTAATAATATATATTGTATAGACTAAATGTCATCTAAAATTAAAGTTTATTTGCTACATAGTATTGATGATTAAAAACAAATTCATTTTAGCAAAAACATTTTTTTTTTCGTTATGAATGTCTGGGGTCGATTTGTGATGTTAAAATGGGGTCACAAACCAAAAGAGGTTAGGACCACTGATTTATTGTAATATTATCTTCTGTATTTTGTGGAGGGGTTTTCTGTGAAAATTAGGTATTTTCCAACATTTAATTCACTAAAACATCTAGATATTCATAAAAGCTTAGATTACAGTGGCGGGTTATGACATCAGAAACAAAGAAAACTGAAGAAAAACTGACTTTTTTCAGTAAAAATATCAATAACTAAATATAAAACAAGTATCTCCATCCACTGTCATTGATCCAACTCCGTGGGTTTTACTGGTGAATCAAGTTTGTAGAAGATAACAATGTTTCCACGTAGGGCTGCACGATTTTGCCAAAAATAAAATCCCGATTTTTTTCCTCTTAAAACTAACTCAATTTTGATTTTGGGGTCCACAGAAGAGAATAGAATTCATCAGAGGTACGCACAGGTGCGCGGATGGGGGGGGCACTACCAGACATTGTGACTTAATAGTCGCATGTTGTTTTGTGATTGCCCACAGAAGTTCCATCAGTGAAAATCAGGGACAGACATCAGTCTTGTGTGTTGACCAGATGAGTGATTATGAAGAGAATCATAGCTGGGGGCGAGACGCGGACGGGTGTGTGTCCAGGACTCTATTACAATGAACTGAAGCCCGGTTATGACCCGGAGCTCTGCTGAGCGTTAGACACGGAGTCGGACTATGCAGTTCTGTGATGCCATCACATATTTAATCCGTGACCATTACATGGAATTTTGTGAAAGACCGCTGTCACAGTTAGGAGGAAGAGCCTACGGAAGCCTGGAGGGTGGAGGCAGACACGTGGAGACACGCAGCTCGGAGACACGAGAGAGATAAAATCGATTTGACGATTACCCTGTTTTAAAAATCATCCGAATTAAAAAATTGGATTTTGATTTAAAATCGATTAATCATGCAGCCACATTTCCACGTTGACTAGAGAGCCTCTGAACACATGGGTCATATTTGATGACCATGAAAAGATGACAAACCATATCCTACACCAATTATTTCCATGGATTGATAGGATTAGTGGATCAATAGGTATTAAACACTTTAGATCGGTAGATGATCTTACATTTATTTGTATCAGTGCCCTGACTGTTTTTTCTTTGTTGTTTTTCTTTTTTTTGGAGTTATATGCACAAATGCTGAAAATATCCTATCTGCCAATGTTCAAGAATGCTTTAAAAAAAAATGTGAAATTTCCCCAAATCCGTCCAGTAGTTTTTGTGTAAAGTTGCTAACAGACAGACAGACAGGCAGATTGCCCCGTACCTGCCCCCCCCACCGCACACACACACACACAGTGAAGCGCAGGTAGCCCCGCCACATGGAGAAAAGGAGAGACATTCGAACTGAATTAGCACATTTGGACGGGAGTAAAATGTCAGATCACTCCCAAAATCTAATTGATTGTTCTTTGTGTCATTTTCATAATTTCCTGAAAGTTTCATCAAAATCCATCAAATAGTTTTTGTGTAAAGTTGCTAACAGACAGACAAACAGACAGACAAACGCTGGCAAAAACATAACCTCCTTGGTGGAGGTAATAAAAGCAGGTGTAATGGATATCAAATACATCACAGTAAGAGTATACGCAGCTCACTTTAGCTTTTAATACCAGAAAAGGACAAAGACCTAGTTACAATGGCCTCAACATAGAAGTAATTATGTGACAGATGGAATAATACAGTCTATTTTGACAAGGTCTGAGCCTCCATAAAGTTGCTGTATCAGCTCTCTGAACCCAAACAGTTTGCTTTGTGTGGTTTCCAGTTAATTAAAAGGATCCATTTGTTTGACAGAGGTCCACTGTGGGAATATAATGTACAATATTTGGTTTGACAGTAGCCTTTTTCAGACCCAATATACAAGTTACCAGACAGGGTTTAACATCTGCATTAAGAAGTTTTCTTTAAGATCCAACCAAAAATGAACAAGAGTAGTGTAGTCCACCACACCATGTATATCAGTAGTGATTTCTCTCCATAACAATGGCATCATAATTTGGATAATGTTTGATAAATTTTCTTTAATTTGAAGGTAGGCCCAGAGTCTTATCTTTATTTGTAAAGTATAGCAACAAGCGTCATATACATATCATTGCATTGTATTTGGAGTTAGGCTTACACCAGGCTATTGGTATTGGCTGGTCTTGGCTTTTTGGTGTCATTGCTAAACTGTTGTAAGATTTTCACCAACAGCAGTGGCAGATGTTGTACGAAATGCTCCCAGATAATGTGACAGCTCATCCAACAACTGCAGCATCTCTTCATCCAGTTTTGTTTCAGTAGTGATAAGTGGAGTAGCACCAAGTAGTTGTTAAAATGTTGTGCTTGAGGTGCCAGTTTCCCATGTTGTGTGCTAAAATGTGTGCGTATCTAATGAGAAGCAAGTGTGGACACTAAATTATAAGAAATCACATCAAGTTTATTGATGTAAACTGCGAGTTTAGTGTGTTAGCCAAACATTTACCATGGTATGACAAACAACTGTATCCTGAAAAGGGTTGCATTTGTTATTTTACATACAGGTTGTTCCACAGCTTTGCACGATGTATTTAATTATAGTAAACATCCTTTTGACGAAGGCTTTTTAATTTTCTGTCTAAAAAGTACCCTACATATTTCTTCATTGTCAACATTTTGAGATCTGCCAAAGAACACTCTCTTCACAGTGTACTGAACTTCTGTGCCCTCTGGGTTTTTTGATTTTCTGTATTGGCATTGGTTGTTGGTAAAATTTTTACTGAAACATCAGCATCAGTTCAGAATTTCATGGTCGGAGCATTCCTAGTTGTAGTCATGGCCAGGGCTGTTTCTAGTTTCATGCTGTTTTGGGACCCCAGTTTGTCAAACTCCAATGAAGAGATTAACATCTTAAGCTGAGCTACTAAGGCAAGTTAAACTGGTAAAAACCAAGAATACAAGGAAAACAATAATTGTCTATATGTCAATAAATAAAGCAGATTTTGCGTGTTTATGAAAACTGTTTAAGTAAGGAAATACAACAACTGCTGATATAACTTCTTATTGATGCCTTTCGATGTTTGTTTTGTTTAATACTCTTGCTAACAAGAATGGTAGGTGGGTAGCTGTCAATCATTCCCATCATACCTGTGGCCCGCTATGTCACTAACTTTGTGACAGTGTGGTCCAATGAATCTGACCTAATAATGCCACAAAAACACCAGCCACAGCTTATCGCTGTAGCTTATTTTATTTCTATCCTATATATTTTAAGGGCGTTTTCACACAGTGTACTCGGATCCATACTGTACGCAGGTATGCTTCACACTTCTCCAGCTGTGTGCATTCACATGTGCATACTCCGGCCCAGATTTGAGTTCAAATGGGTATTACGAGTCCGAAACAGTAGGTGGCGATGTGGAGGGAATTCTGTCGCAGTGCAACAAATGCGGAAGTCAGAAGAAGACAAACCCTGACATCATCAACCCAGTGACTGCTCCATTCATTTGTCTACAACGGCGACAAAACAAACAATACTGTTCTATCTGTTATCCTGTTTGAGGTAACCTGAAGAAGAACGTTCGTCGTTGTCTCCAATATATTTACCTTCAACAATGGTGTTGTCCTTTTGTTGTATGGCGGATTAAACAATGAATGTTTTGGCGCTATCTACGGTCTAATGTTGATTAGGTCACTTCCGTAATTGGAGTTGTAAACAGACGTAGATCCGGTCTAGAGTCTGTGATCCAGGCCCCGGTATGTACTGTACGGTAGTATGGGCGGCCCGTATCCGAGTCCACCCTTCTCATCTGTACTCCAGTGCGGTACACTAGTACGGTACTTTTGCATTCACATGAACAAAATGAAGCCGACCCGAGTACGTAGCGTACTCGGATACGGACTCAAGTACGCTGTGTGAAAAGGCCCTAAGTAAGATAGATAGAGATAAAAACAGGACAATTGAATTCTCCTCAGACGAGGCTAAACATCCAGCTTAGGGCCTCCTGGTGGCTCGGGGGCCCTAAGCATTTGCCATGTTTGCTTATAGTAAGATGTGAAAGAAATTGTATATTATCATTGTGTTTTAATTAACTTGCTCTGTGTTATACTACTCCCAGTCACTGTCACTT
>JAPTGZ010000022.1:3769040-3782926 GCA_029814645.1 Fowleria isostigma
AAATTTAAATAAAGAAAAAAGTAAAGGAAAATTATCATGTAATCTTATTGGTTGGCCTGGTATGGGTTGTGGTCACGTCCACCAATCATAGCCTCTGTTACATTTGAAAAAAAGAAAAGCAGAACCTGTTCTAATGGTCGTCAAGTAATGTCTTTAGTGATACAACAGAGGTGTCAAAACTCGTTATTAAGGGTACGAGAGGGGGTCGTCAAATGTCCCTTTATGGGGGAAAGAGTTAACATAGTGTTATTTATAGTATCTTTGTAACACCAGAATGCTTCATTTATGAAGATATATTGTGATATATTCTACCTGTGTCAGAAATAACAGCTTCTCTGACCTGAATATTGCACTTGGACATATTGTTAGTTTGATAACACCTTGATTAATAGTTCAGCCCCGCTACTACATTGTAAAAACCATACACTACTTTATGTTCAATCTGTTAGAAAAACCAGCTGGCAGGTTTTCATCATCATCCAGTTTATGTAATTACATCATCCAACACCACTGTATAGTACCACAATCCATACAGTCGCTAAAGAGACATAATATGATGGGGATGATGATGATGCTGATGAGGCTGATGATGCTGATGGATCATTAGGCATTCGGATGTTCATGTTAAGGGCTCGACTAATGTGTCTGCTGGACTTGATGCATCAAGGAGATAAATCATTAGCTTCACAGGGCAAATTATCCATGGGTATTTATAAGGATGTGGAGGATGCAAACAAGGGAAAGGTCAGAGTAGTCAGACAGACATTGTGAATGTTTAATATTGTGCCCTTTTAGATTCTGCCAGCCTTGCTTTGGATGTGATCAATCTAAGTTTATGCTGAACGCCAACGTCAGAAGTTGTTTGCGGGATTCATTGCAAAGGGGAGTAGACGGGTCAGTGGAGGGCAGAGCGCTGTGGCTCACTATTCATTCTGCTTTATAACTGAATATGTTTAGTAAGTGACACCGGATTGAAAAAAAAAAACAGCTATGAAATGGAAATGTGTTTCCGTGGTGACAATATACAGGCTGAAATATGTGCCACCAGAAACTGAATTGGAATGATTTATATTTGAATTTCAGTCACTAAAGTTGTATGATTGCATTAAGAAGCTAAATTTGAATAACACACCTCGAATTTGTAGAGTTTAGTTTGAATCATTGCATTGAAAAACGGAAACCGAATCGTGTTGACATTGAATTTACTTGTTTGGAACTGAATAGAGCTGCACAGTATGAGCATCGTCATCGCAACGCACGTGTGTGCAGTAGTCGCATCGCAGATCCTGTGATGTAGGAGGTAAATTAACTAAATGAGTTCTCATCTAATTTCAAGGGGACCACCAATCATAATCATTTTTAATCAGTTTGGAGTGAGTCACTGGTAACAACATTGAAAAGTTAGCAAGAAATGAGAGAAAATCACCACAGAAACAAAAATTTGGCACCAAAAAGAAAAAAGCCATCAGTTATCTGTAGTTATTTCAGCGACAAGAAAGACAAAACGTGTTGTGTTGACAGTGCCTTTCAATTGTTGCCACAATGACAGGTAACACTATTAATTTTTTTGACCATTTATGTTGGCACTACACAGCTGTTAAGTATATTTTCATATCGCAATATACATATGTCATAGAGTTAAAAAAAATCACAATGTCAGTTTTTCCGATATTGTGCAGCCCTAGAACTGAAACCCAATAAACTTGAAACTGAATGTAAGATTATTTCAGTCTCTCTGAAACTATATTTGATCATCACTGAAAATTCAACTCAATAAATTTTTACATTCAGTTTGTCAAATTCAGTTTCAATTTACTGTACATCCGGGTATGTCTGTCACAGTAAACTGAAATTGAATTTTGAGAACTGAAAATATATATACGGTTGAATTTCCAGAAAAACTGAATTTAATGTCATAATCTTCCATTCAGTTTCAAGTTTATCGACTCCAGTTCCAAACTAATAAATTCAATTACAAATTCTACTCTCTTAGATTGAGTTTTTTCAATGCAATGACTCAAATTAAACAATACAAATTCAAATTAACTGATTCAAATTCAGTTATTGAATGCAATTATTCAAGTTTACCAATTGAAATTCGAATATGAATGATTCCAATTCAGTTTCTGCTGGCACATATTTCAGCCCACAAAAAAAAAAAAAAGACTGGAGGAAATTGGTAAAGCAGAATGTCATTCATGGAACTCAAACTCCCTGCATTGTTTTCGAGCTCACAAAGATCCGCTTCATTCTTAAAGTACATCAGCAGAAACTGAATCGTGCCATCCACACTTTGGTCACGTATCGCGACCGTCACAGCTGAGGACGTATAACGCTGCTTGGAAAGTTTCCTAGGGCCCGCCCACCAGAGCAAAAGAGCAGGCGCTCACATGAGTCGGCAAGGCTCTCTGCATGTGATGATTGCTCTGAGATGCAGCTTTTGAGGGATCATAAATTATGAACAGCTGTGTGCCCATTCTCATAATTTTTACACGATGATTATCATTTTGTGCTTCTTTCATGCTACCAGAAGTGGGGCGCCTGTAGCTTTTCTTCTCTTGGCCTTCATGCCCACACATTTCACTTACAGTACAAAAAATATTCAGCATTATTCCTTTTTTTTTTTTTTTTTTTTTTTCTTTTCCTTTCATTGCATTATGCTTTGTTGCTCTACTGTCCAAACTAATGTTCGGCTTTAAAGAGTTGGCAACAGGACAACTGAATTTCCCCGTAATGCATTTACATCACATCTACCCTGCTTTAATATTTCATCAGATTCTGCAGTCCTCTCCTTTCTCCAATGATCTAATGTGGAACTGAACATACATATTGTAACACATGACTTATCTCTTTTTTTTTTTTTTTTTTTTCATTGCCGGATTATTGTTATGCCCGCAGACTTTGGAAAAACGTAACGAAATTTGATTTTCTAAACAATTCCACTGTAGGGCAGAGCGACAGAGCAATCCTAATTCACTGTTGCATTAACTGAGTGCATTTAGTGAGATGAAGGACTACCATGGCTACGTCTGCAAGTCGCGTTAGATTACATCAAACTATCACAGCTCATAAGCTATGTAAGAACTGAACCATACATTCCCATCACATGTTTCAAATGCAGCATGAAATAATAAGTTGCAGAGTCTCCCGAGGCATCATCAAACTTCAAACTGTGTTAATAAAAGTGAAAATCTATTTTGGGCCTCCCTTACATCAGACCCCGCTTCATTTTGACCTTTATTCTAGCGATCAGTGAGTAATCTCCCAACTGCACCCTGATACAAGCCTCTGAATACTGCTGCATTGTGCTCTGAAACCAATCCAGTGAGAGCAGATTGAGTAAAGACTACAGAACATTTTAACATTCTTGGCCAGGAAGAATCAATCTGCAGCAGTCCACGGGGAAAAACGCTTAGCTCCACATTTCCAAGGTTCTCCTCGTATCTTTATTCCTGCCTATAAACCGGAATAAGATGACAAAGCAAATGAAGCCGCGACGTCAAACAGACAAGAATCTGCTTGTCAGTCACCGGTTATTGCTCATTGTTTCTAAATTAAGGCTTCACTACAAACCGGGGTGAAATATTTTTGGGTTTCCTCTCGGACTGTTGAGTTTTCCCTGAGTGGAACACAACGCATAAGCATCCTGTAGACGCTGCTGCAGTTATGAAGGCTTTGTTCCCTCGGAGTCGCACTGGATCAGATTGATTACTCTTGGCATGCACAATTTATTTGACTTCATTGTCCTCCCACTCTGGTGTTACTGCTTGTGTAAGGGATGTGCATATTCTGCGTAATGTGTGTTTGTTGTGTGTTTCCGCACACATTTATGCGTCCGTGTGTGTGTCTGTAGAGCTACAGTTGTGTCACGGCTGTTAGTTACACTCAATATGTCATTATACGTCTAGTCACCTATCCGTTCTCACATTTCATAAGTCAGCATACGTTGAGGAATTTTCAGTTTAAATCTGCATTACTTAAGTGTGACATTATTTATTAATTAGACTTTTGTACTGTATAACATAATGCTGATTTATTTATTGTATTGTACTATTTTATGTCCATATTGTATTTTGTCTTTGTGCGTGTTTCTGCTTGCATATGTGTGCGATTGTTTGCATGCATATGTGTGTGTATGTGACGGCGGACGTCTGCGTGTGAATGTGTT
Source organism: Fowleria isostigma (assembly GCA_029814645.1). NCBI lineage: Eukaryota > Metazoa > Chordata > Actinopteri > Kurtiformes > Apogonidae > Fowleria > Fowleria isostigma. The sequence continues at coordinate 3,773,209 of JAPTGZ010000022.1, forward strand.
TATTTGTGTGCGTCTATCTTGTTTTTGTGCATATGTTGTAGGGAAGTAACGTGATGGAGGACCAGGATCTCAGAGACATTGGGATCACTGACCCAGGACACAGAAAAAAAATCCTCCATGCGGCACGCAGCTTGCCTAAGGTACTTAACATCATGACACAACCTCAACACCGAGGTAGCACAGTGACAGATAGTGCCGTAGGTAGAAAGAAAATGATCGTAAAAGTGGTGGATAAGCCAAAAAATAACTAGAATGGAAAAAGCTATTGTGGATGAACTTAACTGTTATGTTCCCGGCCTGTAGGTTATCAGTGCTGAAATGGCAGCTTTTAAATTAAATGTAGCGAGCAGGAAAACCTTCATATTGGTGTATTAATACAGGTTTAAGCACGTGTCATTTATTAAATTTATTAAAATCAACTCATTTTATTAATCTGCATCTCACATTTTTGTTACAAAATGCTTTAAGTAGTGCATTGACCTGATTAATAATTAGAATAATCATCATGTTTTGGGGAGGCTTCTTTTTGGTCTAGATTTTGCTTTTTTTTTTTTTTTTAAGTCAGTGTATCAGAATATAAGATTTTTATTTAACATAAGTTGTTACATCTCTAATTGCACATCTGGTGTTTTCCACCCAAGGAGCTTCAGATAAAGATAAGCTTTTAAGTACACTGTTGCTATACTGTTGGAATAATTTTGTTTTCAGACATATTTCTCTTTTTGTTCTTATTTATACATATCGATAATGTGATGATATACTATCCCAGTTACACTTTATTTGTCAAAAATAAATCACAATCATTTCATGAGAATTGGTAAAAAATATATTTTTTCCAACTTTATGGGCTACATTGCATATCAGATAACATAACATAACATAACATAACATAACATAACATAACATAACATAACATAACATAACATAACATAACATAACATAAACTACCAACATCTCACTTTTAGGTATAACATAAATGCTGTGACAGAAGTAAAACAAACCAAAGAAAACATTTGGAATGAATTCAGTGTCTGAATGATGTATAAAAATGTGAAAACCTTGATGAAAAATGCTGTTGTACTGACTGCTTTAACACTCATTAATAGAAAGTGCTGTTAAATCAAAGCATATACCACTCCAGTGAAACTAGAAAGTCTTGAAATAATACCGACAGTATTTGTTCCTTCATGTTTGCCTTTTTTTTTTTTTAAACCGCTTTAGGTGAAAGCTCTGGGCTGTGACGGCAGCACATCTCTTGCCTCCTGGCTGGATGGCCTTGGTCTGCATGAATACCTGCCCAACTTTCTCTCAAGTGGCTACCGCACACTGGAGTGTGTGAAAAACCTGTGGGAGCTGGAAATCGTCAATGTATGAACATTTTCTTTTTTTTTTTTTGCACATATAATTTTTAAATAACCTTTGGGGAAGGCTGCATAATGTAACCCATGAGTTATGTTCTAATATTTACTGTGGACATTTTTCGGAGCTAACTGTCTAAACATAAAAGACTTGCTGATTCCTACTAGTCCTTACATATAGGTATAGTGGAAAAATATGGAATTATTAAGGGAAATATAAACCATTTTATACAATGAGTATCACTGTATGTTTAGATGGCTGTGGGGTGTTTTGGCCTCTTCTAGTTGATGATTATTGTTTTTCATTGTGACAAAGATATGTAACTTTGTTTATAGCTGCAGGTATCTATCATATACTCTATAATCACTTTTAACATTAAAGTCACCCAGATGAAAGCTCTTCATTTGAGCACAAAGAACACTTAAATTGAAGTGTTCAAGTAACAGACACATACTCAGTGATGGAAGCATTTGCATAAAACTATAGCAGAAACATTTTCTGAAAATTACAGAGTAATTAGTAGATAAGAAACTGATAAAATGTAAATTAGGAGCAGTGTTGTGACTGATGACGGGGACATTTGTAATTTGGTTTAATCTTTATGGAAGTAGTGTAACATTTAATGATCATTTGCGATTACAAAGGAGCACTCATTTACTCTGGGTTTGAAGCTGTACTGGCTGCAGAGAAACATGTGTCAGTTTGGCTGAACATGTGTTCATTTCTGTGTTTTTGTGTGTGTTAAGGTTACAGCGGTGTTTCCCCTCATTGGGTTTCAAGATAAATCTGAAGGGTTTTTGAGATGATAAAATGCAGAAGAAAAGGGAGGATTAGGTTCAGGGTTATTTTTTCTGACTTACTCTAATCTTTATTTCTTAGGAAAATGGATCTGATTTTAATACAAAATTAAATGTAATGCCTGGTACAATAATCACAACTAATCTGATTAATGTTACCCTTGCATAGGAAATGAGAAGCAAAAAAACCACAGGCAGATCTAGAGAAATATCCATGGAGTTTAAGGGGAGACACATGCTCACATGGAGGAGTTTGTTTGGAGAGGCCTGATGAAGCCAAATCCAAAACTTTGCATTAAGACTTTGAATAGAATAGAATAGAATAGAATAGAATAAAAATGTCTAAAGGCAGAAAAAATTTATCCTTAAGACATTTTTTGCCAATTCCTCTTCATTTAATAAAGGGATTAGGACTGCACAATATTGACAAAACTTACAATATTTGATATGGGTGTACAACATTGTGATTACAATAATATTGCGATATTTCTCATTCACCTAAAGAAATACCAATTTCATCTACTAAGAATAATGTTCCTTAACAATGTTAAAATGAGCCAATTTTTTTTTACGCTGACTCAGTTATTTATAATTTAAGACAAAATTATGTACTACTACAATCAATGACAGTTAAATATTTGGTCATTTTATTGACATATAATAATATGTAAATTACATGGATGCATTTCATAATAACTAAAGTACTAGAGTACTGCCATGGAAGAGCTTTAACTAAACTCTATTCCATTGATACCTTGTTTGGTAAATACTGCATCAAAACAAAATCTTTAAATATGAATCTTCAGACCTTGGCCAAAGTTGTGCTCTGAAAATATTCACAACTTTTCAACAGTAATAACATGTAAACTTACATTTAGCAGCAGCAGTAGCATTACTTCAGTTTTTATACCAGAGAAACTATCATGTTAGAGTGGTAGAGAAAACCACTCTGGTACCGCATGATGTGGAAAACAGAAAGTTAATGAAAAAAAGAAAGAAAAGAAATTATTGCATGTCTGTGTGATATGAATATTGCATACTCAGTTATCGCAATATCAATATTTTTTTATATATTGTGCAGCCCTAACAGGGATCATTATCCTTAATAAAGGATTGTTCTGACATTAGCTCTGATTAAAATCTCATTTTGTAATTATTAACTTTAATTAAGTACATATTAATCAGCAATGATCTTCAAAAGTTACTAAAGGTTTGACTAAGTTAATGAAACTCAAAACATGCCATTGTATTACAACTATAACTACTTATAACAACTACAATGGAATTTAGGGTTACATAATGTTAATTAGCTAATAAGGTTTTTGTTTAGTTTTGTTTATTCAGAACTCTACATCAGACCCCTACAACAAGGCTGGTGCTCTTCTTTTTGTGTTTCAACACATGATAATGGTCTCATTGTTACTTACTAATTAACCCCCATTAATTCATTGCCTATAACCCATCAGTTAGTTTAGCAGCAGTAATGAAGGACTAACTCAAAAATGTCATTTATTCATCTGTTCTGATCACATTTTAGACAAAGTGATACTAAACAATAATGATTTTAATCCCAGGATGACTGTCAGATTCTCTTTCTTGTAAATTTCTCTAAAACAACGACTTTGTAAATATGTATTTGTGAACGGGATTGTCCAAAATTGTGAGCTGAAGCAGGTCTGCCCAGAACCAAACAGTAAAAACAAACTGTATTTAGTCCACCGGCATTACTGAAGGGAGTGTAGGAGCAGCATATGAGGGAGTTTACAGTAAGCATATTTTACCTCCTATAGCTGCATATCTGCTGTGATTAACAGAGTGTGATGGCAAAATGGCAGAAAGCAGCCACAGCTGCAGTAGCAGCCAAACATATTGTATATGCAGTGTTTAGGCGATGGTGTCCAGCAGACTGTGATGCAGTACAGAAGGATGGGTGTGAGAGCAGAGCACATTACTTTCAGTGTGCCGAGTCGCAGAGCTGCCTCTGAGCGTCTTGGCACAGCTCGTTTTGCCCATTACACTCTCTACATCCTCCTCTTACAGCAAATAGTATCGAACATCCAGATGATCTACGAGCTGGTTTACATTCCCATACAGTCCCAAGGCCCTTTATTACTATTTAAAATTTCTCTTATTTCTCACACCTCATGCATACTTGTCTCTGTGGGATTTTGTGCACAACAATAATGCAAACAACACCAGAAATCCAGAGTAGAAACCAGTTCTTCCTCTGAATATCACTGGATGAATAATTGAAGCCTCGAGACGAAACGCCATATGAGCCCGTGATACAATATTTTGTACCAGCAACATAATTGCGAATGTAACATTAATCACTCGACATCCACCTTTAGTGGATGAGCATGAATGTTAATAGCCAATTATGCAAATATGCAGAATTAAGATAATGAGTTTTAGCTACATAAAATTAACCTATAGTTCTTCAGCTGAGGATTTTAGCCAGGTAAGTTGGAATGGTGACAAAGATACTGCGTTCATAAAATGTTATAAATTAGAAATATATGAGTATTTACGCCACCTGCAAATCGGTGTCTGTGACTTATTTGCATATTACTTTTTGTGCTATAAACCATCAGCGTTGTCTTCTGTTATTTAAGAAATACGTCCTAAAATGGAGCCTGAATTATAAAGTGTCCTCAGATGGAGATTGTGCTGTATTTTAAGCTTAGGGCAAAACAGATTGAAGCTAAATTATTGACGAGAGTCATTTCTGTTTGCCCATGGATGCTTGCCAGTGAAGGGTGTACGCCACCAAACTCTGTGTCAGTGTATTTTGGATGTCTCTATTACCTCCGTGTGGATAAATTATTGTATATGAGATATTGATGGGACAACTCTCTGAAAAGTCTGCTTTATTCTGTGCTGTGATGCCGTCCTTTCCAGGTTATTAAGATCGGTCCCCTGGGCCACAGGAAAAGGATCATTGCCTCTCTAGCAGAGAGACCCTACGAAGAGGCTCCAACCAAGTCCCGTCGTCTCTCCCCAATTATGGTAAGAAGACTGGTGATGCAGAAATTGATAGAGTCCATTTATTATGGGAACTTCATTGTTAGCTCTGTGTTAGGTGGAGCTGATTTAATGCCTGCGCTTTCTGAAAACACAAACAAACAGCAGAATCAAAGACGGAGCTGATGTTTTTCAGTAAAGCTGTGTTGCAGTAAAGATAGGATGTTATTTTTTTCCCTTTTTTTTTTGAAGCTCCCCACAGCACCAAGAGTGTGAATCAGACTATTTAAGTGCTGAAATGCAGAAACATAGTGCCAATGATAATTCGGTTAATAGATTGCGTCTGCTCAGTCGCCCAATTAGGAAGGAAGTTCAGCATATTCTCTAAAAATAACCTCACCATGTCACTAATGTCTGTGAAAGATACTTTTGGTTTTTTCACTTCTTATAATCCCAGATATTTCCGCAGCTGTTGATGTTTACAGCATGTCGACTTTTCTTACCAAACAATAATTAAAATAGAGCTTAAGATGGAAGTTAAACAGCGTTACATGCAGAGCTGTGTTTCTACGCCAACATGATTTTGTGAGAAAAATGGATCTTTCGGCAGCGGATGTCTAATTTTGGAACGAGATTCTTCAATATCATTATGTTCACAACAGTTAAATACTCAGGGCTGATTTCCCAGGCAGATTAAACAGAGCTAAAAAGAATTGAAAATCTCCATGCAAGAGGCTCCATTGTTGAGGTTTAAGCTTGGATGTAGATCAGGGAAGCCAGCCCATGTTCTAACACAGACGCACCGCGCTCTCAAACCATGGCCTTTGTGTGTTTGTGTGCGACAGTTCCACGACCTGCTGTCCCAGACCACGTCTCCCCTTAGTCAGATGGACCCCTACACCAGTCGCTCCATGGACATGCTACTGCCGCTGACTGAGTCCGACCGGAGACGGAGAGGAGTCGACCAGGACTGTAGCGTTTCTCTGCGATCCTATAGCGAGAGGCCGCGCTCTGTAGTGAGTCCCACTCTCTTCACGTAATCGGAAAATCTTAAGAGCAGGGTTCCTACGCAAGTATGGAAAAGTATGGAATTTGATTTTATAAATGTCCAGGTCTGGAAAAGTATGGAAAATGGAAGCAAATGTATGGAAAAATAATCATGTTTCCAAGACTTACCACCGTTTTGTTTTCTAAAACTTAAGATAAGATAAGATAAGATAAGATAAGATAAGATAAGATAAGATAAACTTTATTAACAGACTCATGGTCCACACTAAAAGACAAACAGAGAGATACAGACACAGTAAAAAAGTAAAAATAAATAACTAAAAGCACAATAAAACATCATAAAAGAACCTCTATACTTTCAAGAGGCAGTCATACCAGGGGTTCCAGAATGAATATGGATATCTAAAAAAAACAAATTTGGTTTTTAAGGTGCTTGCTCATAATGGTTAGATGTAAATAATGTGCCGACTGGCTCATAAATCCCAAATATAAAGACTGGTTGGATAAAGATCCTGAATGGATAAAGAAAGATAAATGCAGACTTTGTGTGAAATCGCAATTTAAACTGAAAATGCCATGCACTGAATTTATCTGGTTTGGTCTTTATTTATTTGTATGAGCTACATCATCTATCTATATAGTTCCAGAAAATATTTGGTGGCATAATCACATCCATATTCAGAATAATGAAAGCAAATTATTAATTTAATAATTAATTTACATCATACTCATCTATTTACTCAAATTTGCAAGTTATTTGAATTTTTTTTTACAAACACGTCTGGAAATTAGGGTCTAGAAAAAGTATGGAATTTTGAAATTTCGAATGTGTAGAAACCCTGTAAGAGGAATCACAGAGCTTTATTTTGGGAATTAAAAACTACCAGTTTTTGCAATCCATATATGAACTCATAGTTGTACATCAAACTCAAAGAATTATCGCAAACCCATCCCATATCCTCCAGCCGGAATATGAGCTTTTACCCTCAGGGAGGCGCTGTAGAGCCAGCAGGTGTAAAACCAACTGTTTTAAGTTCTCTTTTATCCCAGCGTCTATAGAACTGTTAAACAACAACCCTGTTAAAATTAAATGACCCTGAGCTCCCTCTTATATTCAACCTGTCTAGGATCCGGTTTTTAAACTACCCATGTTCTTCCCACTAATGTGTTATTATTTATTTACGTCTTACTTTTTAAAGAATGTAATTATTCCCAATTTTTCAATTTAATGGTAAATGGTAATGGTCTGTACTTATATGAAGTATGAAAGTGTGAGTGAATGAATAATGGATCCATTGTACGTGCTTTGAACATGCCTTAATAGAAAATATAAATATAAATCTAATCCATTATTATTATTATTATCACTATTATTATTATTATTATTAGAGTGCTTTTCTACACATTAATGGTACTCAAAGCGCTTTATAGAAGTTTCACATTCACACACTCATAGACCAGTGGGCTGCCACTATGCCAGGCATTATCAGGCCTCACTGGGAGCAATTTAGGGTTCAGTGTCTTGCCCAAGGACACTTCGACATGTGGACAGTTGGAGGCAGGATTCGAACCACCGACCCTTCGATCACTGGACAACCCACTCTACCACCTGCTCCACATTTAATCAATGAATTGTATTGATTTTACTCATTTTTATATTGGAGGGAAAGGTGCAATATGTAGATTAAGTGTAATACATAATTGTGGTTATGCTGACCCTAAAATGTCTGTGACTGACTGTGTTTGTGATGGTACGTTTCTGAATGGGAATGCAGCAACATGTAGCGCTGTTGTCCAAAACAAATTTCCTGCAAGGGACAATAAAGTTTATCCTGATCTTGATCCTGAATTACTTGATTTCAGGAATAAAGAAAGCGGCTGTTGCAGTGAGCTGGACACATACCCTCCTGAGACCCAGCGATGCATTTGTGTCCTCTGTAGGGGACACAGCTTTACTGCAAAAAATAAATAAATACAGTTCTGTCCACTGAAAAGGATATTCCATTTAAGGCGAGACACTCCAGGTGAATAGTAAAATTTTAAAATAATAGATATCACCATGAAACTTCCTCAGTTGATTATTTATACAATTAAGAAAAAATATATAGTGCACATTTTTGAAATTTGTATGTTGTGCAAATTACGCATTATTTCATTAAATATGCTTGATTTTGCATATATTTTTGGTAGATGATCTGAACATATGATAAAACCAGGTGATTTTTTTTTTTAAATTTATTCAGACTCAAGATGAAAACACAATTACAGAGGTATTTCAGTATATCTGCTTTTGTTACCTAGGAAATCAAAATATATTGTTTATATTTTTAAAAGATAAATTTTTAACATATTTTTTGGATTTTATTTTGGATTATTTTTTATCAACAAATTCCTCAGTAAATATCTTCAGAATACTGTTACGTGTATACAATAAGTATACAGTTTGGTGTACATAGGTGATACATAGGCTGAGATGTTACTACTGCAGAATGACAAGAAGCTCATTTTGAGAAAACGGCATTTAAAGATTTAAATAGGGAAATTTAATGTATTTCTATTGGAAAAAATTGCTCAAACACAGAATAAATGCTCAGGCCTTTAGTCATAATAATATAGAATATTTCAAGCTCATGAAAATGGATTATTTAATAACATGGCAAGAATATAAGGCCTACAACTGAAACTCTGCATTGTCGCTTTAGAGTGCTAATTTCTTGGTACATTTAGGAGAAACTTACTTCCGCAAATAAACAAGCTTAAATAAAATAAACATCTTATTGTATACTTTCAACATTTTCTTTATAGCAGCTTGAAATATCACATACTAAAGGAGTAAACTAGCCCAAAATCTCAAAATTGACCACTGCATGAAAAATCGATGATTTTTACCTGCTTTGTCTTGCCTTAAAAAAAACAAAAAAACAAATGTATCTGGAAAAAACTTTTGCATTATGCAGTTTCCAATCAAGCTCATTATTTAATGTTAAAAAAAAAAAAAAAAGTCAAACCTTCTACTTTCCAGGGTCACATTTCAACACCTGACTCATCCATGCAGTGATATTAAACACAAATGAGTCACAGTGGTTGAGTTTATCACAGTAACATAAGACCAACCACTGATATAGAAATAATGAATGGACTGTACACTGTATATAACTGAAATTAGCCAGTATGTTTAACTAACTCATCATTAAGACTGATAATATGATTTTAAATGAGCATAGTTTTATTTACAGTAGGGATTTGAGAGGGGATGAGGGAGGCATGCCATCTCCTTGTTTGCAAAATGACTCAAATTCATGCAGTGCAACCTGGGAAAGGCGAGTAAACTGAATAAATTCAGCCTGCTGCATTTAATGTAATGATGTATTTACTCACTACTTCAGCACACAGTGATAAAAGACAACTGGAGCAGGAACAGAGGGAAGATAACAAATCTGAAATGCCACAGTTATTGTTGAACGTTCAGTGTGTAAGATTTGGCGAGATGTAAGAGGATCTATTTATATATAATAGTTATGAACTGGTGACTCGTCCAGGGTGTACCCCGCCTTCACCCATAAGTAGCTGGGATAGGCTCCAGCACCCCC
>JAPTGZ010000022.1:3977642-3988158 GCA_029814645.1 Fowleria isostigma
AAACATAGAGGAAAGTTTGGAGTTGTCATTATTTATATATTATTATGGTATTATTTTTTGGTTCGGCCCACTTCAGATCAAATTTGGCTGAATGTGGGCCCTGAACTAAATGAGTTTGAGACCCCTGCTTTAAGTAGTTTTGAAACCAGTACTTTTAGACTTTTACTGGAGTAAAAACCTTGAGCTGATACTTCAACTTGTACAGAAGTCTATCTAAACCCTAGTATCTCTACTTCTACCTGAGTAATGACTGTGAATCCCTCTGACTCCTCTGTGAAAATCCCCTCCCTCCTCCCTCCCTCCTCCAGTGGCTGTGCAGTCTTCATTTTTAAAGTGCTGTCGTGCTGCTGCACACACAGCCCAATGTGTGTGAATGGAGCTCCGCCATTGGCTGGTTGGAAGGATGGGCTTCGGCTCGGACACACCCCCAAAAAATTGCGTCAGCTCGAGAAATATATTCACCGTACCCGGCTTGTGGCTGTCCTTAAACAGAGGGTTTATATAAAGCGGGAGGTAGTATCCAGCAGCCAAACATCCTGGAAGAGTCGTGACATCCATGAAGAAGGTGAATTAAAGCTGCAGGACGTCTGGAAGTGGACGACACCGGAGAAAAACACTCAACTGGCAACTAACTCAACTACAAAGCGGCTCACGACTAAAATAAAACACACGTTTTTTCCGCCTTTTTTTTTTTTTTTTTTTGGTAATAAACCGCTTTTTTCTTTTAAACTTATAGCGGTGTTTTGAGTCAGTTTCACCAGTAGCTTCACTATGGCTGTGTTCTGAGTGAGAGGAAGTGTGTCCACCGCCGCCAAGTTTGACCAAAGACAAAAGACAAGACAAAAAAAAGAAGATATAATCCGTCACCAAGCGTCGCCATGGACTCGGGGAAGGTAAATATTCACCGTACCGTTTCTCTTGTCTGAAACCAAGTCAGACCTGTTTGTGTTTAGAGCCGTTTTTTTTTTATACTCCGGTGTGCTGTCAGTGTGTCTCACAGTCAACGAGTTCAACGAGTTCAGGGCAAAATTTACCCATGAGCCACTTCCACATGGTAGTGATGCAGCCCAATACTGTACACGGCGCGAGCGCTCTACGTCATTATTACGCACTAATTAAATGTATTTATATCCGTAAAAAACACCTTAACACGCTAATTTATAAACCTTAACGCATTTATTAACCATCCCAATAAGTGTCACCTCTTAGTAGTATCCGTATTTGGCTCAACTTTAATATAAACTCATCATATCACTTGTAGACGTTAAAAGTGTTAGCTTGTTTTATTGTTGTATTGTCTCCACGGTTTCGCGCATGCGCATTGCGTGTGTGTGTGTTTGCGGATGTAAATTCATTATGCATATAAAGGGGGTCTCTCTCCGTTTAAGTCGGTAGCCTACGTGACCAGATACACGATCTATTCTTGGCTACCCCCAAAGGTCTTTAGTAAGTGTATTGAGTGTTAGGGTCCTTAAAAATGTCAGGGTTAAGAGCACTGGTGATGGGCTGCAGGGGGTTTGCTGTCACTTGGTTTGAATTATTATTTTCATCTCTTCTTAACTACATTGAGTATCTTATCCTGTCAACCCATCACTATAAAACTCAACATGAAAGTATGTGAACAGCCCAACTGTTTGTAAATAGAATAAAATATCTTTGTCATTGTAACAAATACAACAGAATTTAAAAGTGCCACCCAATTTGTACATCATATAAAACCTACTATAAATATACAAATAAAAGCAGCTAAAAGAAATAGATAAAAATACTCAAGCATAAACCCATCATTCGTATTGTTCTATAGTGTTTCCAGTTATTAGCCAGTAACCTCTGTGTTTTATTATTATTTTACTGCCTTGTAGTAGTCGTCATTACTTTCATTACTGACTGAGCTGCCAATTATTTTGCTGATGGAAAATAGTTAAATTATCATATTTATCTGTGCATTCCTCCTGTGAAGTTTGAGATGGAAAGATTTTCTTTCAGACACAAAAAAGGCCAGCCACTATCATCACATTTTATCCATATAAATATCCATGTCAATTATGAGAATATGACTGATTTCGATCTAATCTTGCAGCTTAAGTTTACCCGTATAAGGTTATTGATGTGTCACGGGGAGAGCTGAAGTACCATCAGATCAGTTGCTATACACCATTTGTTAATGCTCACAATACAGAAACAAAAGCTAAAAGTAGCTGAGTCTATAAAATGTTTATTATTACGATAAATGTTTTACAGCGTGTCCTGGTTATAGACTCGTGTTCATTGTTCCTATAGTATAGGGTCTGACTTATCATCAGTGATAATGCTGTCTCTGTCTACTGGTGTGGTTGTGACCATACACACAGCGCAGTGAGGCACGTAGGCTAAACACGTCTTCCTCACCCCGGTTTCTCATCACTTTAAAACCATTTAAGCCCAGTGGTTGAGACTAGTCTGACATTGTGGTTAGAGAATGTTTTCCTAGCTGTTTGATCTGTGTACACACTGCTTTCACCCTGCATGTTGTGCTGTCATGGCTCTTCAGCTGGACGGGTTTGTTGTGGACGTGATGGGAATAGTTTCCTCTGTTCCCACTTTCCACTGTGGCATCCACACAGCTGATATCCAAACAGAGCCAGAGCCCACCAGGGAATACGCTGGAGCCACCCCCAGGGCATTAAAGCCTCCAACCCTCACATTCTGGGATGTTTCCTTCATGGCTCTTTGTGTTTTGTTGCTCCCACTAGTTTTGAGCGGTTTTGGCTCGTCTGTCGCTAAACACTTTTTAAACACTGCCTAATTAAACATCTTGTGATCTGGATTTACATACCTGGCCTGTGCTTAGTGTTGCTGAAGTATTTACAGATGAAGTTGAGTACGTCAGCAACTGATGTCAGTGCCCAGGGGAGACTTGGGTTCTGCAGAAAGTGGAAGAAACATAATATGACTTCCCGGGGACTAGGGCTGCACGATATTGGAAAAAACTGACATTGGGATTTTTTTTTAACTGTACGATATATATTGCAATATGAAAAAATACTCAGGAGGGTATACAGTTGCAGAAAAAATGATTAGAATATCAAAAGTCATCAAAAACAATGGTTATGCAATCAAGCACTAACTCTTGTGTGTATCATGTGACTAAAATGGACAGAAAAGAAAACATGGAATGCCTAAAATAACTGTTGTTGTTAATACAGTGCCACAGATATTGATGTAAGAACTTATGTGATTTTGGTTATTATCAAGAAAACAATGAAAAATGGATAGATATCAGCTCTGAAATGAAACCACTATGAGATATTTTTGCTGTTGTCATTATATTTATCCAAACAAATATTCCTCTAGTTGCACCAGTCATTAAAATGAGCAAGAAATTGAAGAAAACAATAGAATGGTCTATTGTTTTTTTTTTTTCCGTGACTGTAATAGCTGTGTAGTGCTGATGTAAATGCTCAAACACATTAGTTGTGTTATGTCTCGTTGTGGCAACAGGTGCAAAGCACTATCGACAGAGCACGTGTTTCAGTATCACCCTTCTTGTTGGTAAAATAATTCCAGATAACTGACGGTGCCTTTCTTTTTGGCATCAAGTCTTCATTTTCAGTGATTTTCTCTTGTTCGTTGTTCATTTTTCAATGTTGTAAATAAGCGACTCACTCCAAACTGATTAAGATCGATTGTGATTTTGCTGGATCGCTGCACGCAGTGTATGTCAGTACTCTTGAAATTAGATGAGAATATGTTGAGCTCATTTATTTCCAACATTGCAGGATCTGCGATGTGACTATTGCGCAAATTACATCGCGATGATGATGCTCAAACGATATATTGTGTCGCTCTACTGCGAACTATCAATGATTCACAGGTTTGTTAATGTTTAAAGACATTGTAGACAACCTGCCTAGGCGGTCATTGTTTTTCATTAAGGTGTGGTTCTGTTGATCTCAAACAACCAGGGTAGTTGCTGTAGGTAGATGCATAATGCTCCACTGTTTTATCCTAAGGTTTACTCAAACTCCCTCTGAGCAGCTATATTTAAATTAAACTCTAGTCGTTGATCCATGTCACACTGCATTTCCATCAAAACATAACATTAATGACACCTAACGTCACACTGTAAACCCTGTTAAGGAGCTCAAATCTGCTTTGTTTAAACCTGAAAACCCACTTGGAACCACTTATTTCCATGAAATGATGGTATTTCAGGGTCAAGCATACAGTTGACCTCACCTCCTTTAAATTTAACAGCCTGTAAACACTGTTTCTAACAGACTTGACAGTTCAAGCTATTGTGATTGAAGTCCTGGAGCAAATACCAGACATACATTGTACAAACTTAATTGCAGAGGCTTAAATTATTCTCAATTCTTTCCATGTCAACCATCTGACAACTCCGTACGCCTTTCTTAAGACTGCCCAGTAGATTTACTTTCATCCACTCCCTTCAGTATGTCTCACAGTGTAACTGTCAGCCATGTTTTAATGAGGCATAATGAGGCTTCGCTGAAAAAGTTGGGATTAAAGATCTAGGAGGAATTTAATTGAGATGAACAACCAAGCGCAGAGTGGATGTTTAATTCACTTTCCTGAAAGACTAGATTATTTTGTGCACAAAGTCCTGATCCCTGCCTCATTAGGTGAAACGCTTTGTACATTATCTATAAAGTTCACCTCTCAATTAAGATTAGGTTTAATGAATCAGAGAATCAGAAGTGATGCAAGATTGTGAACTTTGGTGTCAGAACTCTAACCGTTTGTTTTCACTTCTGACAGTACAGAGTCAGGCTGAACTTTTTGGGTTTGGTAATACGAGGTAATTTTAAATGTGGCAACATATGAGCTGAAATATGTGCCACCAGAAACTAAATTTGAATTATTTATATTTGAATTTCAATTGCTTAACTTGAATAATAGCATTAAAAAAGTGAATTTAAATTACAGTGTTGTTTAAGTTAAATCATTGCTTTGAAAAACTGAAACTGAATAGCATAATTTGAAATTGAATTTATTAGTGCGGAACTGAAGCCCAATAAAGTTGAAACTGAACGTAAGATGATGAAATTTCGTCACTGAAAATTCAAGTCTATATATTTTCACATTCAGTTCTCACAATGGATGTCTGTCATAAATTAAAATTAAATTTTGAGAACTGAATTTGAAGATTTACAGAGTTGAATTTTCAGTGAGGATCAAGTATAGTTTCAGAGAGACTGAATTAAATTTCATAATCTTACGTTCAGTTTTGACTTTATTGGACTTAAGTTTCAAACTAATTTGAAATTACACTTTTCAGGTTCAGTTTTTCAATGCAATGATTCAAATTAAACAACACAAATTCGAATTATACTTTTCAAATTCAGTTTTTAATGCAATTATTCAAGTTTAGCCATTGAAATTCAAATATAAATGAGTCAAATTCAGTTTCCGGTGCACGTATTTCATCCCATAGAAACTGCACACAATATTAACTCTTCTTTTAGGGACCACAGGGAATAAACATAGCATCCCATTACTTGCAGCACAAACAGGCTAACATTAGTCATATTGTGTTCTTTTACTTGAGATACATCAGTTATTTGTTCCTATAAGAAGTCACTGAGCCTAGAAAAGTATTTAAAACAGCTCCGATCAGGATAAGGAGGTTTGGAGTGGAACAGAGCTGAGGTGGGAGGAGATGAGGACAAGGCGCATATTGGATTCCCCCCAGCTGTGTAAACTGAGCCTGAAGACGTGACGTATGCAGCGATGCGATGGTCACTGCGTAGGTATTCACAGAGATTCTGGTCTACTCTGGTTAAGAGGAAACAAAACCAGATTAGTTGTCTGTTTCTGCTTCTTCTGAACTTCACCGGTTGTGTGACGTTAATCAAAGGAAACTCTTTATGAGTGTGGAGTTTATGAGTCACAGGCTTTGTAGGGTTATGGTCAAAATATTACTAGATCATTGCTCACAGGAAAAGAGTCATGAGTTTGGCAGAAGTAAACAAGATTAAGAGGTATTTTAAACATAAAGAGGAGAAACAGCAACAGGTCTTCTACTGTTGATGGTTACAACAGTCTTACCAGGTCTTATTTCACCTTTTTTATGGCATTGACAAAAAAATACAGCCTGGTGGAAAAGCTCATCTACAGATCTCTTCCTGTGTTACTTCCTGTCAGACTTGTCAATATTCTCTCCATATTTTACGGATTTATTTTATTTTTTGAAAAAGCAAGACATGTAATTACATAACAAAGCTGTTTGACTTTCATTTTATTCATTTTAATTATCAATTAGAAGGATTACTTTTACCTAACGATTCAGAAAAATTTCGGTTCAGTACAGGGGTCTTTGGTTCAATACATTTTTGATATGTTTTTGGACATGGACATTTGTACAAAATATTGTTTAGTCATGTGTGCATTAACAGGCACCCTGCATCTTATGTATTTTTGTGTTTTTGAATGTTCAGTGTTCGTTTGTGACAAACACTGTAATTTACTGAGTGTTTGTTAAATGCCTCGCAGTAGGGCATTAACACAAAAGTCGGTTTGTCAATGCGTTGGTGTCTGTGGCACAGCTTGTGCACGCTGTCTGATGGTGTCTGTATGCACTGGATGTTGATACAGGTTGCCCCTGGAAGGGTGGGGGGGGTGGGTGCGAAGGCTTGCCGGGGGTGCATGGATTACTCCTGGTGTTTTTTTTTCTTCAGGTTAGAACATGTACAGATTGTACAGTTTGCACTTAAATGTTCTGAGATGTGCAATGTAAACAGGGTCATTGCAGCCACTGATATTATTGTTAAATGTTCATCTTTGTTACCAAAATTAGTTTTTTGTTTTAAAAAAGTAACTTTAATGTCATGGGTGTAAAATAATTGCAGATTTTGTATTTTTATTTGTATAAATATTGTCTCAAGGAGCAGTGAGAATGAGTTTTTTTTTTTTTGTTTAAGCAAAAATCTAAGTTATTTTTAATTTGCACAACAAATTATGCAAGGAGAAGTAAAAAGTTTAGTTACAATATTGATGTTTATTTCAGTGAAAGTTAGAATTGCACATCTGGTATAATATTGTTGGGGTTGAGGAGGGGCCTGGAGATTTTTTGTCCTCCAAAAGGGGGCCCGACAGAAAAATACTGAGAACCACTAGTTTAAGTAACGTTCTGTGAACCATGCAAGCAGGGCCAATATTGAATAATAATTTGAACACTGAGTGTGTTGGATTATTCTGTTAATTTATGTTAAGAAATTGCGCTCTCCTCTCTTACATGGCGTGGACTCATGCTGTTTGTCGGCCTCTGCTGTCTGTTGTAAACTTAAATGTAACACAAAATTCATGGTGTTCGTCTGTGTTTGACCATCTGACAAGGACTGTTGATGCTTGTGTCTTTTTACTGTACATTGTTAATGTTACAGTAAACTTTGGCACATTTGTTCATTGTTGAACGGTTGTGTTTCTGTTGTTTCTACGCTGTCAGTGTGATGGCGTCATCATACCACTTGTCGACTGAACTTTGACGTTATTGACAGATAAGTTAATTTGAAAAAATCTGAAGTCACTAATGCCCTACCTCTCAGTATTTCCTGAGGGGCTGTGACCCCGACCTCTCAGTAACACCACAGCAGAGGCACGGTGAAGGACAAGAGGAGCAGGTTCACTTGATTTTGCCAACTTAAGTTAAAAAATAAAAACTTTGTTGCTATGGTAAATCTAAATGTACGGTTCTTATACAGCGCTTTTATCCAAAGCACTTCACAACACAAGCCTCATATTCACCCATTCACACACACACACTCATACACCAGTGGGCGGCTGCAAAGTGCTACCAGGCCTCACTGGGAGCAACTTAGGGTTCAGTGTCTTGCCCAAGGACACTTTGACATGTGGGCAGTTGAAGGCGGGATTTAAACCACCAACCCTTTGATCTTTGGACAACCCGCTCTACCAACTGCGCCACAGCCACTCCTATAAAGGAAGTCATGGACTCTTTTGTGCCACAAAGCTGCAACATACCGAAAACAGAAAGTGAAACTTAACATTGGACGAGAATTGAGACTGAGAATTCATCACTGCTGAATGTATATAGAGGAAACCTTGCACAGCCACCCTACATCCTGAGTGTTCTTGTTCTTCACATAAGCTACATGTATTCGTTCCGTAAATCTTCATATTGTATCGAAGGTCCCAAACCAAAACAGTTCGGGCAAACAGGTGCACTGTTATACCCCTACTTTTACCAAATAAATTTTTCTTCTTTCATCAGTTTACGGGACCTTGTAATAATGTGTACTACTACTATATTATAATAGTCAAATGGCCTTTGTGTGTGTGTACATGTATGTGTGTCTCAGGATTCACATAAAATCCGGACAGATCTGACAGCTGCAGTTTGTCACACTTACGCCCTTTTGTTCAAGGAACAGACTAGTGAAAACAGCATGTTGATATGACCAATATTTTGGGAGATATTAGTCATTTTGGAAAACAGTCATCATGTTGCTATACCTAGAATACTTTGGCGGTGACTGCTGGACAGATGCGGTACAGCATGCACGAATACACAACAGTTTAAAATCTAGCACATCTAGAACCAGTGGATCCAAATGGGTCACCGCGCAAGTGAAACCATAATAGTGTCTGATGCCATTATTATGCTTTGACAGTTTGATTATGTTATAATTCTACCTACAACTACATTTTCTATGGAATTGTTTAAAATGTTGAACTGCATTTTCAGAAACATAAATGTGATGATATAGTCACAGATGTCTGATAATAATTATAGGTCACCTACTTGACTTTCTGTAGAAATGCTGGGTGCAGCCAATGTGGTTTTCCTGTTGACACTCATTTCTGAGTAATGTAAGAAAAAAGTGAGAAAAAAATGACAGAAAAGCCCTTCAATTTTTAATACCTTTTTGTTTCTTTTGTTGTTGTTGTTTTTTTTTGTTTTTTTTTTGACAAAGGCACAATCTTGTTATAAGTGTGCGTGTGTCAGAATTTTATAGCTGACAGATCCTAACCCTGGGGATGTATTAACCCATAAAGACCCAGCACTACTTTTGTAACAGTTCCAGAATTAAACTTTCTCTATATTTAACCTTTTTTTTAACCATAAAGACCCAAACATCCACCATCTACCGAAACCATCTGCTGTTACAAACTGTTTAATCCATGTTGATCCACTAATACATGTAAATAATTGGTGTAAAATACAGTTATTCATCTTTTTATGGTCATCAGATGGGATTCATTTGAACATTCAGAGGTTTCATAGTTACTGTGGAAACACTGTCGTCTTCTACAACAATAATTCAATAGTAAAACCCATAGAGTTGGATCAGTGACAGGAGATGAAGACACTGGGTTTATATTTAGTTAATCATAGATTTGCTGAAAAATAGTCACTTTTTCTACAGTTTTCTCTGTTTTTGGTGTAATAACCCTCAATTTTACCTAAACTTTTATCAACATCTACATGATTAGTAAATTACATGTTGAAAATACCTGATTTATTGTAAAAAAAAAAGACAAAATATTACAATAACTGGCAATAAACCACTTTAGAACGATTAATTATGGAGAAAAAAAAATATTCGGGAGGTGACACAGATGTCACACTGGGTCCTTATGGGTTAATACATTATAAACATTTGTAATTTTTTTAAAACTCAATAGTAGTAGCAGTAGTTGATTTTATAGCAGCACTATATTCTTCTAAACTGGAGAAGACTGCTCCTGTAATTGGCTTGATTATACTTCACTATATTCACAGGGTTTGTTTACTATGTGGTGTGTAAATGTTATCCTCGATCTTTATTTCCTATAGTGATAATTTACCGTGGTGTCCGAGGCTGCTATCATTGTTTACTCACTATCGGCTCAAGCAGTGACTCAACAATAATGTCTCCTGAATTTCCTTCTACATCACATGTCCTTCTCCCCACATGCAAACCGGACACATTTACATGACATATCGAGGTATTTACATAAAGGGAGGAGAGAAGAGGGAAATGATGAGTTCCTGCTAATGACATATATCATAAGTGTTTAATAAACATTTCAGGACATGTAAAAGCAAGAGTTTTTAACTTCAAGGCGTGGATGTTTTCATGTGTCTAGTAAAAATAAATCACAGCACCACAGGACAAAGCTTACCACATCCACACAGACTACTTTGTTAATATCCATAAATAAACAGTTTACAAGTTGAAATAGGACGAAAAGTCTCATTTAAATGAATGTGCTGAACAGTAATGACTCGGCATTTTTTGACTAGCTACATATAACCTGCTGAGTCATTTTTCTAACATGGTTACAATAATATATTACATACTATTCTTGGCATATTTTAAGACTCAAAAAAGATTTTTATTTATTTATTTTTTTACTGTTTGTAGCTAAAATGGGAGTAAATCTTAGTGTAGACTGATATGTGAATAAAAAAAATTAAATGCATCACGGGTGGTGGGTTGTTTTAAGAGTTTTATTTTTAAAGTTTCTAATGTTTTATACTGGAAAAAATTTTTCAAAATGAAGGTCCAAT
>JAPTGZ010000022.1:4405092-4422178 GCA_029814645.1 Fowleria isostigma
ATGTACCTTTAGTTGTACCAGGCATTAAAATAAACAAGAAATTGAAGAAAACATAGGGTGGTCTAATATTTTTTTCCATAACTGTATAACATTAAAACAGATGTGCTATGTTTCAGGTCACAGAGTCAAACTATATTGTTCCTCTGGTCTTCGTCTGGTATGTGTCCAAACAAATGTACCTTTAGCTGTACCAGGCATTAAAATTAAAAAAAAAAAATAAAAAAAAAAAAAAATGAACAAGAAATTGAAGAAAACATAAGGTGGTCTAATCATTTTTTCCTGCGACTTGGATTTGAAAAGTGAAGTATAATGGAAGCAAGACTTGTAATTTCTAACCCAGATAGGGCATGTACAGGGCACTTAATGGTGACTCATTTTGCGTCAGAATAATTCAGCATGAATAAAGCTCCGTAAAGTATCGGGCTTGTGGTACCTATGACAAACACATCCATGCCCTCTGAGTGTACTGTCTGTAGCTGACTTGTTCTTTTTTTTTTTTTTAGACTTAAATGCGTCTGTATTTTATTTATAGTGTTTTTAACATCGTGCTCCAAACGGTCCCTCTATAGCTGCAGTTGGACTCAACCTGCGCTGTCCATGGTGCTGAACACTTTTTTTTTTTTTTTTTTTTTACATCCAGGCTCTTGTTACAGAACGGCGATCCCGCAAGTGCCACGGTACCACTTCTAATCCACAAGAGGGTGGTGATTACAGTGGGTGGTGGCGTAACACTGCTGCCCATGGTGCCTCATGGCGGCCATCGATCCCTTAACCAGACACACGCTTTTTTTACGCACACACACACACACAACACACACATATACACAACACACACACATACACAACAACAGCAGCAGCAACAGCATGGAGCACAATGCAATATTTCCCCGGGACGTGAATGGACAGCCAGTTTAATAACATAAAACACACTAGGGGACATCTGACATAATCCTGTGTCCACTGCGCACATGCACGCGCGCAACATAGTCAACTGCATTCGCACAATTTAAAGTGACCGCAAGTTTTAGTAACCCCCCTCATCCTACTGTAATCACAAGGGAACATTTTTTTTTTTTTTTTTTTTTTGGGAAGAGTGGGCTAATCTCTCCCTCCCTCCCTCCCTCCCTCCTTCTCTCCCTTCTTCCATCACTCTGCTTCTCTGTCTCTCTCTTTTTTTCTCAAACACACCCAAGAAAACATACACATTGGTGAACACACGAAACGCGCACGTTTACACACCCAGATTAGTATGCATCGGGCACAACTACACAACCTTCCAGCTTCTTCTTCTTCTTTTTTTTTCTTTTTTTTTTCCCAGTGCAAATCAGCCACCTCCACCACTAAAACAACAGTTAATTTAAGAATCATCCATCTCACTCACATCCACATCCAACGCTTTTTTTTTTCTTTTTTTTTTTTAAATGCGTCTTCACTGTGCCAAACATATTCCCACCGATTCCACTTTCTGTGCTTACCTGTATTAAGCCACTACTCTCCCATCAGCCCATTAACACACCTTCCATTATAGGTAATACAAGTCCATCCAGAACCGGTGATGCGTTCACGGCACACGGTTATATTTAACCTATATAATAAAAAAAAAAAAATGTTCCTATAAAACGAGTTGAAGGTGAACTGAAACTGACAGATGCGCATGAAAACAACACAATACACAAGGAGAAAGTACGAAACGAAAACGTATCCTGTGAAGCCACTGCATTCCCAACTCCCCCTCTTTTTTTTTTTCTTTTTTTATGGATGAGGCGGTTAAAGCTGTCGGGTGAAGGTTTATTCTTACCTTTCGAGATGGTCAAGTATCCATTGCGTGCTACCGCAGGCTCAGCTTTCTGTTCCTCTGGTTTGGAGCTACAGCCGCTCCCTTCCCCTTCATCTACTAATTCCAGGAGACGAGATGCAAACCCAGCTGCCTACCCAGCCGCACATCGCCTCTCTCGCACTTCTCCTTGACTATTTTTCACCAGCAGATGCTCCAGAACCTGCAGTTGCCGGAGCCAAGCTGCGACAAAGCGCTTCACAGTATATTTGTAGTTTCCCCTCAGTAGTCTTAAAAATAACTACCTCGGTCGTGTGTGCGTGTTTTTTTTAGCGCGTTTGCGCGCGCGTGTGTGTGTGTGTGTGTGTGTGGGCTCGTCTATATTCCCACAAAGTGTTGCAACATGGCACAACGGTTTTCTATTCTATTCTATTCTCTTCTCTCCCCGCGGTGCCGTTACTTGTCAGTGAAAACACAATGCGTCCTTGGAATTGTTGGAATTGTTTCGCTCCCAAAATGTTGAAAATAGTACATCCAAAGAAAGTTTTTAAGCATTTGAGACTTGTTTTTTTTTTTTTAGTTTTTGTTCCAAAGAGATGAGCAGGAAAAAAAAAAAATACGCGTGACCCTTTCGGTGTGTGATGTCTCTTGCGCAAGAAAGAAAGGAAAAAAAAAACAAAAACACTGCAATGGAGAGGCGGATAATAACCCTAGATGAGGTATCTGGAGCCCACCTTAGAGGAGACACACGGGGGCAGAGGAGGCAGGTCAGCCGGAGCCGGAGTGCCTTTACGCAAAAAACACAGCAGCCGGATAGTCGCGATAAAGACTATGCGTAAAAGAAGCGCCTCGGCTCCGTCCGCACATACAAGCGTGTTGTCAGCGGGAGATTAAGGACCGACCACGGATTAGTGTGTTCTTAAAGGTGTTTAGCCTCCACAGGAACAAAGTAGCCTATCAGGGTGTTGGTAATCTGCGTCCTGTTTGTCAAACCTGTACAAATGTGAACACTAAGGTCAGCCTGAGAATGTGGCCATTGTTCTATTATTATTATTATTATTATTTATTTTTTCACATTTCGTCATTTATTTATTTCATTATAGTCGCTTTCTTTTCGAATCCCAAACAATTCCCCTGCATCCTGTCTGACCTGTATATTAAAAGATACCACTATTCTGCAGAAGCGAATGTGTCTGGCTATTTTTTAGTGACAGTTTTAGTTTAGTTTAGTAGTTTATTTCGATCTTATGCACCCCATGTACAGTACTAATTACATATACATGTACAATATTCAATACTGTTCATATACATCTCATTATGTGTACACAGACATACATAAAAAGATTGCGTGAAAAAAAAAACACCATATGCACAAAGTATACATAATTTACATGGGCAAGTCTGCATAGAAAAGTATACACAGGAAATACACATATAAATACTAAATTTAAACAGAACGTCAAAATATCAAAGGCAACAACAAAAAAATTGTCGCAGTTTATACCTACTTCATTGTGGTACTTTAACAAGTACGTTAAAGTACTAAAATTTATGTCCTAAATGGAGTAGGAAGAAGCCAAACTTGTGTTGATATCCCAAATTAATTAATAATTCATGCTTAATAGTATTTTATTGAAGTTTGTCATTGTTTCTATGGAAGAAAATCTGTCTCATCAAACTTTGAATTATAAAAGCCATTGAACTTTTAGGACTGAATTTCTTTGGACCGAAATTAAGTATCTGAATTTATTGCTTTTTACAATTTTCCATTGACATGCACTTTATTGGCACTTATTCATATACACATTGTACATTCATGTGTAACTGTCGGCTCATTTTCTCAAATCTGTCTCTCTAATATATCCTTTTCTCAACCGTCGACTCTTCATTTTTTTTAATCATTTTTATTTTCAGTGTTTTTAAAAATTCACATTTAAAACATTCAAGGGATATAAAGTCAAGCTCCTCACACTCATTCATCTGTAAAAATTCAGATCAGACATCCTGGAAACCAAGGATAAACAATTGACAGTCTCAAGTCTTGGAAAGTGAAAGAGTTAAGCTACTTATTACTCTACATTTCACATCACTGCTATCGTGGTGATTAATATAACTGTCAAACAGATACACAGGCAAAAAATGTTCAGTTCAGTTGTTTATTAAACTGAATTTTTTGCATCTGAATGAGTTTGTGGAGCTTGAATTTATATTACTTGAATGTTTTGAATGTAAATTTTTATGAACATTGAAAAAAAGATTTAAAACATAAAAGGTTTAATTCAGAGATAAAAAATCAGATGCTTAATTTCAGTGTTAGAAATTCAATGGCTTTTCTAATTCTAATTCAAAGTTTGATAAAACAGATTTGCTTCCATATGTTTCAGTCTAAATGTTGACATTTGTAGTCTAAGCGCATTGTATATATCAGTCCCTAATAGCGCTTCAGCTATTTCCTTGTTTAATAAGACTAATGACTGCTATCATCTGTGAGGAATAAACATGTCATATTACTTGAAACATCTAACACTCTCTGTCCTTGCAAACCCACAGATGATTTCCCCAAGCCTCAGATCACATCTCATCCAGAGACATCTGTGGCACTGCGGGGTAACAACGTGACTCTGAGCTGCGTCGCGTCGAGCAGCAGTGATTCACCAATGACCACAGCATGGCGGAAAGACGGTGAAGTGCTGTATGACGCTGAAGTACAAAATTATGCCCGCTACCAGGAGGGAGAGCTGATCTACACCACTGTACTCCACCTCCTTAATGTCAACTTCACTGATGAGGGGCGCTACCAGTGTGTGGTCTCCAATCACTTTGGCTCCAACTATTCCAACAGGGCCAAGCTCACTGTTAATGGTAGGACTTTCATCTCCAAATTTTCCAGAGGTTTTTAGAAAGAATATGCTTTTTTTAGGTCTTTTAAATGTATTATATGGTGCATCTTTATGTTTTGATATTACTCATAAGATTTTAATCCTCTAGAGCACAGGAGTCAAACACAAACCAGCCCACCAAAGGGTCCAATCTGACCTGTGGGATAAATACCTCAAATGCAAACATTGAAGTAACTGAAGAACTGAACTGAAGATATAAACAGTCAAGGATGTTAGAATCATTTTAGTTCAGAGATCACAAACACACCAGTGTGATCCCAGGTGGATCAGAGAAATAAAATAGTATCATGGTAAATGGTCTGTACTTGTATAGAGTTTTTTTTACACTTTCATGGTACTCAAAGCGCTTCACATTCACCCACGCATACACCAGTGGCTGCCACTATGCCAGGCACTATCAGGCCTCATTGGGAGCAATTTAGGGTTCAGTGTCTTGCCCAAGGACACTTCAACATGCGGACAGTTGGAGGTGGGATTCGAATCGCCGACCCGTAGATCATTGGACGACCCGCTCTACCACCTGCGCCACACCCAGCCAGTATCATAATAACTAGGGGTGTAACAAAATTTTGTGGTATAAAATTTCGCAGAATAAATAAATGACCAAGAAAAATTTAAAGACACCTGAAATAAAAATCAAGTTAAGAAAGCTTCAAGAGCACAAAGGGGCGCCGCGCAATGAGACTGATGATTTCTGACCCTCTGGCCTACTGTAGCAGCGCTCTCACTTCAGCAGAAAATGGAAGAAGATGAGAAAATAGTAGAGGCGAGGGATGTAACAGTACTCAGTAAAACTGTGGACTGTTTGATCCCTTCGGTCCACCCTGCACGGGACAGTTCGCTGCGGCCGTGGCTTGTCTCTGTCTCGCACACAGATGCAGCTCACGGCAGCCCCGCCCCTCAGTGAGACACAGTGCACACAGAAGCGTCTTTAGACATATATCCAATATCGTGAATGCTATTACAAGGAAATGTGTATGGTAGATCAGAAAAACAAGCAAGATGTATCATTTACAATGGCACCACACAAAGAGAAGCTCCGCCCACAGCCTCCTAAGACAAAAGTGTTCATGATATCGTCATTTATGTTTAAGAAATAATTTAAAAAAAGAACCAGTGAGATTGGTAAATTGAAATTAATTTTCACTCTTTCTTTATAATGTGTCTAACAAAACATACCCACACAGTCAAATAGTTTATCATCAAATTTGTTATCTTCATCAGGTGATTTTATTTTGTATTGCAAGCCTTGTATCGTATCTTATATCCTTCCGTGAGCTGACTATTTTGTTACACCCGATAATAACCTATAAATAATGACAACTCCATGTTTTTCTCTTTGGTTCAGTGCCAAAAAAGTAAAATTACATGAAAATATACATATGAGGTTGTTCATGTTATTTAATTTTTATGGAAGGCTTGTAGATGTAAACATTTTTATGATGTAAATGTACTTTTTTCTCTGTTTTACTGGTTCAGTCCACTTCGGATCATATTGGGCTGAAAGTGTCTGCTGAACTAAAATGAGTTTGACTCCCCTGCTCTAGAGCTTATTTTCTGTTTATGTTTGTGTCGTAAAATGATATCCCTTTTCCTTTTTGTTGTTCTTCATTGTATCAGAGCACCATAAAACAAATACAAAAAGACCAAGTACTATTTAAAACTTTCAGCCTCATCCTTCACTTTGTATTCCTCCTTTCAGAGCTGCCATCGTTTCTTAAGACTCCCATGGATCTGACAATCAGGACTGGGACAATGGCCAGGCTGGAGTGCGCCGCCGAAGGCCATCCATCACCCCAGATTGCTTGGCAGAAGGATGGAGGCACAGACTTCCCCGCCGCCCGAGAACGCAGGATGCATGTGATGCCGGATGATGACATCTTCTTTATCGCAAACGTGAAGACGGAAGACATGGGAGTGTACAGCTGCACGGCTCAAAATGCAGCTGGCAGCTTATCAGCCAACGCTACTCTTACTGTCCTGGGTGAGTCATCCACCTGATTAGCAGAGCATGTTGCTAATGTTCTACCACCAGGTCATTTCAGAGCGTACGTTCTGCCTCCTGTTTTTATTGCTCATTACACAGTTTTATTTTTATGTGGCCTTCTGCTCAGTTGTAAATGCACACCTTGTTATGCACACCACTGCAAGGCACAATGGGCATTGTAAGTAGCTGGAGTATTTCCGAAACAGTCATTCAATGTACGTCTGAGACTTGAGTTCAGCTGTGCACCGGTATGAAATCAATGCCGAGGTCAAAGGAGCAATTATTGTGATTAAGGTTTAGCAGTGGCTTGTTATTTCAAAACTCAAAGAGAACTCATACATGTCCGTCTTATTTGACCTAAATAACACTGGAGTAAATCAGAAATCAATACAATTCTCTTCCATTTCAGAAACTCCATCCTTCATGCGGCCACTGGAGGACAGAACGGTGGCCCGCGGTGAAACGGCCGTGCTCCAGTGTATTGCTGGAGGCAGCCCCGCCCCACGCCTTAACTGGACCAAAGACGACGGGCCTCTGGTGCTGACAGAGCGCCACTTTTTTGCTGCGGCAAACCAGCTTCTTATTATAGTAGATGCCGGCCCCGCTGACGCCGGGAAGTACACCTGCATCATGTCTAATACGCTGGGCACGGAGCGAGGTCATATTTATCTGAGCGTGTCGCCGTCGCCAAACTGTGACACCGGCACGGGATATGATCAAGACGGATGGACCACCGTGGGCATTGTGGTGATCGTCGTGGTCTGCTGTGTGGTTGGAACGTCACTGGTCTGGGTCATTGTGATTTACCACATGCGTAGGAAGAGTGAGGACTACAGCATCACCAACACAGGTTCGAACAGTTCACAGTAAATACCTGAAGCCATGGTTTCATCATTGTATTTTTTGAGGATAGCGATATGGTGTAAAACACATTTAACTGCATGAATGAGGAGCTGGATCCTCAACGTCTATTTAGGCAAGCAAGTTTATTTGTAAAGCACAATTTATACACAGGGCAATTCACAGTGTTTTACAGAAATAGAAAAGAGACAAATTAAAAACACAGTTACAATTAAAACATAATCAATAAAACAGAAAGTCCAGTGAGAAGGCCTTTGGTAGTTAATGCTGGTTGTCAACAATTAAGTTCAATACATATGAACAGGAACATAGCATCATCTTATTAAGACGTACAAAACATAAAGTGATATAATTCCATGTGTCCAAATATATTTATAACTAATTTTGACCAACACAAATCAAAATTGACTGAGATTTTACAATTTATTCATCTCAGATTATTAGAACAAACAACCTGTCTGCACTAAAGTATGTATAAGATTATATTACTCTGATCATAAATGCTGGCAGGCCGCAATAGGCCCCCAGGCCGGACTTTGGACATGCCTGATTTAGATATTTCAAAAAAGAACAAGTGTGGCTGGTGGTAAATGCACTGAAGAAGAAGAACCCCATGTACTCTTCTTGTTCTAAAAAAAAAAAAAAATGGTTTGCTGTTCCCTGCCACTCAGGGTGGTTGGGTTTTTTTTTTGTTTGTTTTTTATATTTCAAATTTGCTCAAAAATGATATGGAAACATGGCCAGATGGTAATGCAGTCACTCGTTGGGTTGAAGATTGTGTTGGTTATGCTACACGTAAGTCACTAGACGTGTGTCTGTCTTTTGCAGATGAGATGAATTTGCCAGCGGACATCCCCAGCTACCTTTCCTCCCAGGGTACTTTATCCGAGCCTCAGGAAGGATACAGTAACTCTGAGGCTGGAAGCCATCAGCAGCTCATGCCTCCTCTCTCCAATGGATATGTCCATAAAGGCACCGACGGTGGGTGATCATTCTAGATGAGGCCATTTAATGATAATGATCAATTTATCTCAAACATAAGTAAGAATAAAATGTAAAGGTGGAATTTTTTCTTTTGGTACCAGTTGATGTAATGAATCTTTATATTTATTCTTTATTTAACAAGTTCTGTAATTTGTTTGACATAAATTCACACATTTAGATTCACAGGCCATAGTTAAATGTGCCTTTTTAATATTCTGGATTGATGCCTTTTTCTGTGTAAGAAAAATACTGTGCTGATTCTGACTTTAATATTTTCACATGATATTCTTGTCATCTGATGGGTTAAGTTTATGTTTATACTCTGATGACACATCATTGTGTCAGTATCAACATTATAAGATAACCACATCATGCCATCCTACTTAATATGTAACTGCTCTGACATTAAAAGTAAACCTCCCATTTTATGTATCTTCAAAAACAAGGCTTTCTAGGAAGTCTTCTTAAGTATTTCAGACACCTCTGGATGCCTTATTATCTTGTTTTTCGTGTTCGTATCAGATCCCTGCTGAAACTAGACACTGACTAATTATCACGTTTGTCCCAGGTGTGTGTTATGGAGACACAAGCAGTGAGGTGGAAACTGAGGGGAATAACATGCTGCACTGTAGGATTGGCTCTTTGTTCACTGGCCGTAGCAGCTTCCAGCCTGGAGAGTCCCGCGAGGGACTAACTGGAGTCCCTACAGGTTAGTGTCAGCTACACATTAACACCCATATGGGTTTTCTGCAAATAACGTTTTTATGCTTTCTTAGAACTGTGATAATTCATCGGAAAACATCAATAATGTGTTTTTATGTGCCTTTACTGGCAGCATTTTTATGAGTAAGATTTGTAAGAGAACACGTAAGTGGCCACTTTATACATGGATATTTGTATTGGCTTAGAATTTCTCATTTGGTGCATCCTTAGTTAGAATTATTTTACACATATATTGTGCAAGTCTTTTTTTCCAGCCATTTTAATGTAAAAATCTCCAAAAGGAAATAAAAGTTTAGAAAAGACAGACCATAAACCTCAACAAAGATGACACCTGTTTGGCTCTCTGTCTTCTCAGCTGGTGCTGGTCCATTGGTCATCTGCTCTGATTGCTATGACAACGCCAACATCTACTCTCGAACGCGGGAGTACTGCCCCTACGCCTACTTAGGGGAGGATGACTCCCTGGACAAGTGTCTACCAGGCCTCAAGGAGAGCTTCACTGAGCATGCTCAGCATGAGGACTCTGCTTTGGAAAGCCTCATTAGTAACCAGTACTCCTCTGGCTTTCTCACCTCACATGACAAAAGCCTCAGTAGCCACACTCCCCCTGAACACTGCACTAATGGTAAGAAGACAGAGTCCAAACTTCCCTTAAGATCATGATGATGACACCATTCTTTACACAAAATCTGTCTTGTCTGTTTTTGTTTTTTTGTTTAATTTTATTATCATTTGTTTGCACATTTCCTTCCTTCGTCCCTTTTTTTACTTGAGGTCTTTTTTTATCATTTCAGACTAAGTTTATTTTATCCCTCTCTTTAGTCCCGTTGTCAAAGTTCCTGTTTATCATACATTTTTATATCATTGTCAATGTTAATTATACACACCGACAAACATCAGTGAACATGTTTGTGCAAACCCCCAGAATAGTAAAACCCCAGGCTGTCTGCTTTTCACATCTGTTTTCTCACTGTAACACCTCTATAGATTTCTTGTAGTCAAACAGGTTTGCTTTATACGAGCCCTGGTTATATTGATTTGAGAGTAAATTGGGGCTGTTGAAAGCAACAAATTTGTAGTCTGTGTTGTGTTCAACATGAATTCTTCAGTGCTCAGAATTATGAGTGTGGGAACATCATCAAAGTCATATCTCAGCATGACTTTCTCTGCACTTAAAATTAGGTGTTCGACTGCATTCATAATGACCTTTAGATTTCACGTGTCAAAACTTGCACAAATCCCACTTCCAGGTAAAATCTGTTTCATACAGATACATAGAGCCCCGTGAGGCTTTGCAGGGTTGTTCAGGTGAGTTCTTGCAGGTTAAATGCAAATGTAGATGTCAGAAATGCAAAAAAAAAAAAAAATTGATTGAACACACTTTAATAACCATGGGCTGGTGCATAAGTTGATGGGTTGACATCTCCTCTGCTATTTTTGCAGATTCCCTCAGCAGGTCTCTGTGGGGAGAAGGGGAAGATCCATCGTCAAAAGCCCAGCCGGTCATTTCACAGCTCCCAGTGACTGTCCACAGGACCCCTCCTCTGACTTCCACCGCCGACGTGGAAGTGGAACAAAGCGACGCAGAGGCGGACCGCTTCCCCCGCCAGTGCACGCCGGATCACAGAAGTGCCTCTAATAGGACTAACCCGCAGGAGCACCACGCTCCCACATAGGCCCTAAACGCTCACCCACGGTCTGTCTCGGACTGGTCATCGCTGCACCCTCTCCTTCACCCACTACCTCCAAAGAGACTTCCTCACATTCTGCCAAAGATGCTCTCTTGTATGTTTACATTCCCCTTTCACTCAAGAGGACATGCTCAAGTTCTCCGCCGTGGAAAGACTGCTGTGTTAGGCTGGGGAAAAAAAAAACGGACCAGTGATTAAAGTGACCTCCTCCCTGACACCTCCACGTCTGCAGGATCCCATTCTCCCACATCCTCCACTCCTGTTCTCTGTCGACAGAGAAAGCTATGAATGTATGCTTCAGAGCCATGTCGGACGCCGCCATGAGCAAACACAAGCCATGGTCAAACCCCTCACTCGCTCTGTCCTCCGTCCCTGCTGCTGTGGGGCGTCCAGTTTATGCCGGTGCTTTTTCTCACTGGCGGTATTCTCATCATTCCCGATAGAGACACGTTAAGGAACAGCCTACGCAATGACTTTGAACAGATATTACACACCACCTCCTCCCAAGCGGGGAAATAAGGAGTTAAATGGGGGGGCGAGCGTCGTCCCCTGACCAGCAGTTTGTAGTCGTTCATAATAGGAAAAGAACCTCGAAAGCAAACGTCCCACATTCCCACAGCTGGCCCTACTGACCTAAAATGATGCTGTCTGGTACTTTGTTATGCAATTCCCAGAGACAGTGACACCAAAATGTGGTGTATATTATGAATATATAGTATATATAAAATATCCTATATCGACTGTATCTGTTTTTTTTTTGTTTTTTTTTTTAATTTTTTGTCAAATGTAATTATGAATTCTTTGATTTTTATCTCTCCATTGGGGTATACAATTTTTGCACATGTGACAATCATTATTTGCTGGCTATTTCCTATTGGTTATCTATCAGATGGCCTTTTTAACAAGCATTCTCAGTAACCTCAATCAGGTGAATTTTTACAATATGCACTGATTTGTTTTCACTCATCACACCCTGCAGGCACTTAATTTAACCCACAAGGACCCAGTGTGACATATGTGTCACTTTCCAAATTAATTTTTCTCTATTTAACATTCATAAGTGGTTTATCACCATTTATTATAATATTATCTACTGTATTTTGTGTTGTTGGGTTTTTTTTTAGTGAAAATTAGATATTTTCCAACATTTAATTTACTACACATGTAGATTTTCACAAAAATTATGGGTAAAGTTGAAGATTATTATAGCAAAAAAAGAGAAAACTGATGAAAAAGCTGGTGTTTTCAGCAAAATCTATTATTAATTGCACATAAACCAAGTTTCTCCATCCACTGTCATTATTTCAACTCTATGGGTTTTACTGGTAAATCAATGTTGTAGAAGATGACAGGGTTTCCATGGTAACTACAGAGCGTCTGAGTATCCAAATGGGTCATATCTGATGACCATCAAAAGACGACAAACTGTATTTTACACCAATTCTATACATGCATTAGTGGATCAACAGTAGATAAACAGTTAATATCAGTACATGGTTTCGGTAGATGGTGGATGTTTAAGTCTTTATGAGTTAAAAAAGGTTAAATATAGAGGAAAATTTCCTTAGAGAACTGACTCAGAAGTAGTCCTGGGTCTTTATGGGTTAAAGGTGATACACATTAATATGCAGTGCTGTTTTTTTTTTCACTATCAAGAGTTTCAAGTACCTTCCGAAGATATCGACAAGCAAAGGTTTTCACTCGGGACTGTGAAAATAAGAATGTATTGTATTATTTTCTACATGTATGTACTGTATGTGTACATAAGACTAGTAATCTATTAAATTCCATGTCCTAGTAATCTATTTGCAGAACGGTTTGAGACATAAGCTGCAGTAACGTCACAAACACTACCCTTATTTATTGTAAGTCTGTATTGTCCCAGTGCTATCCTGTTGTTCCAGGTGTTGAATAACGTAACAAGATGAAACAAGGTATAAGCAGCGTTGAATGATTTGATGTTCTCGGCATTTTGAGTGAAAACCAGTAATTAGACCAATGCCATCTTGGGTGAATTGAACTGTTTGTACTTGTTAGTTATTACACTGCCTCAAGGAACAACCGCATTCACTTACCAAGTTGAATTTCTACTTTTAATAAGGCTTTTAGTTAATGCACTTCAGGGTGAATAGGATTTTACTGGCTTTGCGCAATAACATGTTTGACTTCACAGATTTTTTTTTTTTTTTTTTTCTTCAATGGGATTGTGTTATATAACAGACTCCAATCTTATTCAAAAGTTTATTTAATTTACGTTAAGGTACACAAGTTCATCATTAACTAGTTGATCATATTCTAAAACTGCTAGACCATGAACTAACTGTTTTCCCTCGATACCCTCCTGACTGCTGCTTATTGATATTAAGTACGGAAGTTTTTTTTATTTTATTGTAATTTGCTTTGCTCATTACAAGCAAGTATGCGAAGTTTTTTGTTTTTGGGAAAACTGCAGCCTATGGTCCTGCAGATTCAAGCATTATAAGTGCTGCATAATAACTTATAAAGAGCTGATACACAATTTTCCTGTATCCTAATACGCAGCTTTTTAATGGTGACTGTGTATCAGGGTGTAATAGTTTTATAGTGATAAACCAGACTGCTACATTGTGTTAATACAAATGAGGAAAAAAATCATTAATGCTGAAAAGTTATCCACAATATGAATGCGTGATCATGTCATTTGTCGCTGTTTTTTGGTGTCATGTTACAAATGGTAACATAACCAAATTATTTTTTGCTGTACATGTTTTTGGGTTCTTTTTTTTTTTAGAATTCACTGTGTTTGTTAAAGCAGCGTATGACTTTCATCACAAATTTGTAAAATCCGAGTGAGGGCCTAATAATAGCCTCTTTTAAACAGCACTTCTGTCACGGGAATATTCCGCCTTTTTTTCCCCGCAATAATGTCTGTAAATGCAATGGTGGGTTCATGTGGTCTCCCCTTTATCGTGGCTCTGTAACGCTTCAGGAGGTAGTAACAGAGCCGTGATAAAGGTAAGATGATGATTGCAGAACGCTGTGTAAAAGGAACACCTCTAAGTCCGCTACCAAAGTGACGTTTTGATGACGGTGACCCCCAGGGAGGGAGAGACAGCTGGCACATATGGAAGCACTGACATGATTCCACCCGTGTGGCGGGTATGAAACCGCAGCGCTCCATGCCAGTGCATCCGCTGTCTGTCCTGCATTAGGGGATTTAAACATGCCTCACTGCTCCTTTGATTCTGGAACGTAGGTCTGCTGTGTATAAGTCCATTCATTCTCACCTCTGTTACTCCTTTGTCTTGACTGTACAAATTGGTCAACGGTGGAAAAAAGGTGGGATAACTATCGCCTTTTTTCTGTGATCTCTGTGTAAAAGTGTCTTATCACTAATCTATTCGTCTTTCCGCGCTGAATCACTTCCCTCATGGTGAACATCTTTGAAGACGATTCCATCATAAACACAGTCTGCTTGTTTACTTATCAAACTGAAACGTCACTCTGGCCTTTTCGGACATTTAGTTGCAAAGTGCATTGTGGGAATGGGAATTCCACGCAACAGCAACTTATGTATAAGTTTGTTTTTCACGATCACACCCTCGTATTATAAGATGACAGTTGACTTACAGTGATTTCTTCCACTTCCTCTGACCCATTAGTGGACACGCCTCCATCGCTTGTTGTCGCCATGTTTATTTTGGTCTTCCTCCAAATCTCGCCCTTATTTTTTCAAAAATAACATCACATCTCTACTCGGCTTTTTTCGGCTCATAAACAAACATTGAAGACGGTGTGTTAGAGATGATAATGTTACAACGATGTAAAATGTTACAAAAAAGCGTTATAAACTTATAACTGGTCAATAATGTTACAAGCAGACTACATAATGTAACAACTTTTTGCACATTATTATTAGGGATTTTGCTAAAAGTTTGCTAAAGTTCCCAAACTTTTAAACTCGCGACCCCCAAAATTATGGTGCTGGAAACTGGGGACCCCCACACTCCCCAAAGTGACTGAAACATTAAAAAAATGAAATAAAATGTGTGCACAGAACTCGCACACTAAAAGGCATATCCAAACACGGGCATAACAACACAAGAGAAGAGAAAAGCCTAACAACCATGATATGGTTTAAATGATACTGTGGCATATACTTGCTACAATGCATTGTGGGTACTGAACATTTTACTCATTGTGTTCTGTTTCATGTGCAGGGTTTTTTGTTCATGTGTATTTAGGCTAATGTGTTGGTTTTACAACATTTATCGGCCTTGAGGTGTTCAGGGAGCGCACCTTCAGCCATAACCAAATCATTTAAACCCCCACCCCCAATTGACATCTCACAACCCACCCACTTTGGGAATCCCGCATAACATTTGGTGTCAGCTGTTACGTTATAAAGTGGGTAAAAAAAAAACATCTTTGCATAATGTAATAATTTTATAACATATCAGTAATTTATCATTTGTAACATTATTGACCAGTTAAAACATTATGAGTTTTAACTTTTTTTTGTAATATCTTGCGTCGTTATAACATTATCAGCTCTAACATGGCGTGATTTTCAAATCAGGAAAATGATGCGAGTTTAGAATAGAATAGAATGCTCTTTATTGTCATTATATAAATGTACAATGAGATCGGAGAGATTCTCCTTTTTAGTGCAAACAGTTCAAAAGGTGACAATATATACAATGTAAAAAAAAATTTAAAATATACAAATATATATGTAAGATATGTACAAAATAAAGTCCTACAAGATAGTGCAGTCTAGTATAAAATACAAAAAACTGCAAAACTTTTGTGGAACGGAGAGCCCGTGAGCCGCTGCATCCATACGCGCTGCCATCTTTGCAATTATAATTTACATCCAAATCATGTGTTTTATTGCGTCTTACTGCATTTCTCAGATACATAAGTGCTTGTACTGACAGTGATGATGATGATGATGATGATGATGATGAAGTTTTGACATATCTTTTCTCAGTTGTGTGGTGAAAGTCATGTGCCACTTTAATCTGCAGGCCGTATCGCTCCACCTCTGTACTGGTTACACATGTGATCCTTATCGGTTTGCACTCTTTTATTGAATATTTTCCAGCGGTGCCTCTTTACCTCTGACGACCAAACCCGTCAATTCCAACCCTGGTCCTTTGATCAGATGGTGCCCATCAGGTGTTCCTTTGTAGCCAAGGCAAACAT
This sequence comes from Fowleria isostigma, assembly GCA_029814645.1. Lineage (NCBI taxonomy): Eukaryota > Metazoa > Chordata > Actinopteri > Kurtiformes > Apogonidae > Fowleria > Fowleria isostigma. Next base: position 4,421,200 of record JAPTGZ010000022.1, read on the forward strand.
CAACCTGCCCGTTCGTTTCCTCTGTACGTCCACACACACACACACACACACACACACCCTGCCTAAGTGGGAGCAGATTGTTATATCTTGTCATTTTTTTTTGTTTTTTTTCTTTCTTCCTGCTGTCCTAAGCCCATTACACACCCATCTGGAACCACGGACGGGTTTTAATGAAAGCGTACGCATGTCCCGCAGGCAAACATTCATCCACTGCTCAATATAGCATAAAGTAATGTGCATTTTTTTTTAATTGTTTTAGTCTCAACATTCTTTTGTGTTTATACCAAAGTTTAGCAGTAAATGCTCTGGCGATTCCCTAATGCTGCTTTTTTTTTTTTTTTTGTATTGTCTAAGTTTTGCATTTTGTTGTCGGTAGTATTTTTGGACTTTGTTTACCTGTACATTCTGTAAAGCATGTCTAAAGAGCCTTTTTGTTACATAACCATTACTCGAACATTAAACATGAATTCTGATAATCTGGTTTGATTCATGACTGTTCGCTGGGTTTATGTTCGACATAAGGGCCACAGATGTTACATCATAGTTGCTTTCACCGCACATTTTATCTACTGATTATGATTTTTGTCTGTTTATTTTTTTATTTTTTAAATATCACAATTTAATACTGAAAATAACATGCAATGACAAAAAAAACAGAAAAAGAGTGAGATGAAGTGCAATTGATATACTCCCCATATTTTTTTTCTACTAATCACACAATCCCATGTCAGCTCCACAAAATAACTTAAAAAATATATCAAAATTAATAAAATCAAAAATAAATTCAGTCCAAGCCTGCACAAAGCGCAACAAAAATTACACATCAAAAACAAACTTTCATTATATATTGCACTGTATTATGCACTATATATATATCATAATATGTTTTCCATTATCATAGAACAGGGGTCTCAAACTCATTTCTTCCAGGGGCCGCATTCAGCCCAATTGGATCTCAAGTGGGCCGGACCAGTAAAGT
>JAPTGZ010000022.1:4536017-4546133 GCA_029814645.1 Fowleria isostigma
TAATGAAACAAAAAATAGAATACAGAATAAAACAAAATAATGAAGAAATAAATTGTAGAAAATTTTAAACAATTTAAAAAATAAAAAAATGAATAAAAATTTAAGAAATAAAAAAAGAAAGAAAGAAAATGTATTATTTAATTTTACTGACTGTCCTAATATGTTTTGTGTTCACCTCCACCTATCACAGCCTCCGTTACATTTGAAAAAAAACCAGAACTTTTTCTAATGGTCGTCAACTCATGTTTTTAGTGAAATAACAGAGGTGTGGTGTGGGGTCATCAAATGTTGTCTCTATGGGGGAAAGAGTTGATGGCTAGTCTCATAAATATTTTACCAAAACACATTTTATCCAATCTCCTTGAAGCCTTTGGCTGGCTTTTAAATAACAGCTCGTTTTATTTTCTGCATGTTAGCATTGGGAGAGACACAACTGCAGATAGTGTAGTATGATATATTTGTCAGCCAGCATGACCTACTGACTACGTGTTTTTACTTGTGCTGCACAGAATAGTGTTTCAGTTATGTGCAATGTCAGGTAAGGTAAGTTAAGTCAACCACAACCAGTGAAGAAAAACAGAAAATAACAATGGGAAGGAAGGTTTGTTTACAAAAAGAAAATGTCCATTGTATGGAATTATTTTGGCTAGGGAAAGAAAAGGATGCTTTGATCAAAAACAGGTGCATTGTTGACAGTGAGTCACCAGTGTACCAAACTATTTTATTTCCCAAAAAAAAATCAATTTGGAGGAGTCATCATAGCACTTACCTGCTTTTTGTTTTGGTGGTTGACATGAGCCGGAGGGCATTAGAGTAAAGAAGAAAAGAAGGTCCACAATCTCCCATTCAGGTTTTTTTTTTTTTTTTTTTTTTTTTTACTGTTTTTTTATTACTGTTCAGCTTTAGCTTCTCATCACATAAAATTAGTGAAATGTTCTTATTTAACCCATAAAGACCCAGTGCTACTTGTATGTCACTTACCAAATGATTTTGTTCTCTTTTTTTTAACTCTCCTTAAGTGATTTGTTACCATTTATTGTAATATTACCTCTTTAATTTGCATTTTTTCAGTAAAAATTATGTATTTTCCTATATTTAATGTTCTGATCATGTGCAACTGTGGGGAAAATATTAGACCACCCAGATAATTTCTTCAGTTTCTTGTTAATTTTAAACAACTAAAGATACATTTGTTTGACAAATGTAATGATAAAAACAAAAATAGCTCATAAGAGTTGAATTTAAGAGCTGCTGTCTATCCATTTTTCATGGTTTTCTTGATGATAACAAAATCACATGTTCTTAGATCAGTAGCTATGATGTTCTGCTAACAAAAACAGTGCTTTTAGATATTTGATATCTTCTTTTCTGTCTGTCTTAGTCACATGATACAGATAGGAGTTAGCACATGATTGCATAACCATTGTTTCTGATAACTATTGATGGAGATGTTCATAAAACTTTTGACAAAAGTTGAGGGTTATTAAATCAGAAACAGAGAAAACTGAAGAAAAAACTGATGAATCAATGTCATTGAAGATGACAGTGTTTCCACAGTAATGACGGAGCCTCTGAACGTCCAAATGGTTCACATCTGATGACCATGAAAAGATGAATAACTATATTTTACACTAATTATTTACATGTATTGATAGGATTAGTGGCTTAACAGGTATTAAATATTTAATATCCATAGATGTTTTGGTCTTCGGTGGATGTTTGGCTCTTTATGGGTTAACATGTACATATTTTGATAATTGTTAAAGGTGCTATTTGTACATAATGACTGTTGTACTTTATAGTTTATTCTACGGCTCTATACGACCCATTATTTTCCAGTGTTTAGCTCCTTTGTCAGAGCAGAGAGAGTGTCTCCTCAGACTCACCACTAGCAGTATTTATTCCTCTCCACTCCGCTCAAGAGGGAAGTCTCTTTATAAAACCGTCCAGTGCATCAACAGAAATAGGACTGAGCTCTCTCTTCGGTAACCTTGAACACACTGACCAATCACATTGTAAACATGCTCCCCTCCTTTTTTAGACATGTTTGTTATTACTTTGGAGGCTGACACACTCAAGTAATAACATCAGAGCTGTGGTGATTGTCTCTCTTTGGGGCAGACAGCAGACTAATTGGTCCCATCTCCTCTTGAGTAGATGTTCCAGGAGCTGGGCATAATCTCATTAGGCTGAGGCAAACAGCGGCCGCAGAGCTTTGTGTGTGTGTGCGTGTGTGTGTATGTGGAAGGAAAGGAAGTCCCCCTATTCGCATTGAGCTAGCCACAGGCAGAAATCCTCCTATGGAGACCGCTGGGCTTCTGGAAACTGTGTCAGCAAGGAATTGTCATGTTATCTGGTGTATGTGTGTGTGTGTGTGTGTGTGTGTGTGTGTGTGTGTGTGTGTGTGTGTGTGCATGTGTGTGAATGTAAGATCCTGACATGCTGTTGTTATTTATATGGGTAGCACAGGTGCAGCTGGAGTCCACACTGACTAGTTTTGCAATGGACTGTAAGGTTTTCTCCTTCAGTGAAGCTACAGGTGCCAGAGGGCTGAGTAATGCGCAACATGTCTGAGAAATTATTCATGAGGAGGCCGTCCAAAAAAGCTATCCTCACAGCCCTGCCAAATTTCTCTTACCATAATTACACTTGGAAAAACCACCTGCTAAAAGGCCCATTTATTGGACACATTAGGTTGGAACATTTCATTAGAATTTAGATGTGACCGTCTATTTTAGTCAGCAAGTTTAATTAAATCGAATACTTCTTTTCAGAGTGGTTTAAAAAGGAAGAAATAACTTAAGGAAGAGACACTTTTTCTAGGTTTGTTGCCAACTTCTGAATTGTAAAGCCTTATGCTATGGCAAAACACAGATGGAGGATATTGTTTTTGTTTGCCTTTCTTTATCAGGGAAGACATTAGGAACAATTTCCTATTTTTCAGTGACAGCCTGGCAAGTTTGTGTGTGTGTGTGTTTTTTTTTAACCTATAAAGACCCAAACAGCCAAAACCATCTACTGATCTAAAATATTAAATACCTGGTAATCCACTAATTCTATAAATCCATGTATATAATTGGTGTAAAATGCAGTTTGTCATCTTTTCATGGTCATCACATATGATTAGTGGATCAATAGGTATTAAACATATACATCTGTAGATACTCTTGGTTGCCAGTGGGTGTTTGGGTCTTTATGGGTCAAATAATTGGTGTAAAATGCAGTCATTCATCTTTTTATGGTCATCAGATATGACCCATTTGGATGTTCAGACAACACTGATTCACCAGTAAAAACAATGGAACCTGATAAATAGAGACAAGTGGTTAGTAGTTTATGATATCTACTGAAAAAAATCACTTTTTCTTGAGTTTTTCTGTTTCCCGTTATAATAACCGAATAACTGAATTTTTATCTTCTACATGATCAATGAATAAAATATAGTAAAGTACCTGATTTTTGCTGAAAAAAGTAAAGTACAGAGGATAGCAATAGAATAAATGGTGACAAATTGCTTATGAAAGGTTAAAATAGAAAAATGTATTTGGGAACTACCACAAAAGTTACACTGGGTCTTTCTGGGTTAAAGGTGTCCATGTGTGATGAGGTTTTAACCCGTGAGGACCCAGTGTGACATTTGTGGCAGTTCCCAAATGAATTGTTCTCTATTTACCATCCTTAAGTGATTTGTTACCATTTATTGTAATATTACCTCCTTTATTTTGCATTTTTTTCAGTGAAATCAGCTATTTTCCTACATCTAATTTACCAATCATGCAGATGTTCATTAAAGCTCAGAGTAAAATGGATAAAACTGAAGAAAAGTGACATTTTCAGCAAAATCTCTCATTAACTGAACATAAACTCAGTGTTTTCATCCACTGTCATTTCTCCAACTCCATAGGTTTAACTGATGAATCAATGTTGTAGAAGATGCTGGTGTTTCCATGGTAACTATGGAGCCTCTCAACATCCAAATGGGTCATATTTGACCATGAAAAGATAACAAACTCTACTTTTACACCAATTATTTAGATGGATTGATAGGATTAGTAGATTGACAGGTATTAAACAGTTTATGTTAGTAGGTTGTTTTGGTAGATGGTGGATGTTTGGGTCTTAATGGGTTACAAAGCAGTTAGTTAGACATGTATTTTTAATATTACCAAACTGGCAGGAGAATAGGCCGAAAATGTTGAATTCAGGAGTCTGTGTATTGGACGGGGCTGCAGATACTGGCTGCAATAACTGACTTAGAGCTTTGAGGATCCATCAAAGAGTAAAAATGAGTACAAACCAATGGAGTTTACAATGAGAATACAAATTAAAAGAGAACCCAGCACATGTGCCTGCAGAGCTTCTTCAGTTCTCCTTTGCCTTGATTCAACCATCTGTGATGTCTACTAGAGGGATGAACATCATTCCTCCAAAACACTCCCTCATTCGGTGTTTTGATGATGACAGTGGAGTCTAAGGCTCTTTCTCCATATAACACTTTTTTTTTTTTTTTTTTTGGATGAAAGCACTGCCTTGGAGCACTGTGGCGAAGCTTTTGTGTGGTGAGTGAGAAAATGCTGCATATAGGTTTTATTTCTCTGACAACATATCAGGACTCTGACCTCCATTGTATGATAGATTAGCTTATAACGCACGGCGCGATAAAAGCACAGCACTTACCAGCTCCATTCAGTGCCTAACCGATATGCTCCCACAAATGGGTTTTTTTGTCTCCGTTGTGATCACTTCCAAGCTTTAGATGGATGAAAATGGCCAGAACAAACTCCTCCTCCGTTTTTCTTGCTACTGAGGTTACAAGTACCACCCAGTCTAATTGGTGTCCTGAATAGAAGTGACAAGACCAGTGTCGTGTTTTGGAAAAGTTCAGAGAATTTGAAACCAGACATGTAGACTCAGCACTAAAAAAACCCCAACAAAATACTGCCTACTCCATCTCCTCATTGAGAACAATTAAAAAGGAACACGGGTGACCAGAGCATGCGATCCAAATCATTTTCACTCTTGTCAAAGTCTTCAGTGAGCGCTGGTGTTGGCGTTGTCATCCAGGAGGAGACCACTCCCATCAGCCTTTTCCTTGCGTTTGTCATCTGTCTGTATGTCACAATACAGAGCCGTCACAGTGGGCGCTGACACCAGCAACATGTGGAATGACAACTAAAGATGGCACCGCTCATTTCCCATGCATGTTACCCCTCATGTAGGATATCACTTATGTCGTGACAAATTATAGAGAGAGGCTTGTGCTGTCATGTACATCTTTGCTGTTTCCTCTACTTGGAAGTTGTACAGGACATTAAAGATAACCCTGAGTGGCAAATACCGTCACCATGCCGACATTTCTGAGAAAAGACCACTCTGTCTGACGAACCGTAATCTAGAAAGTCATTCTCTCCACAGTGTGAAAGTGCAGGGATATTATTTCAGCAAAGGAACAGTTTTGTACAAATTCCTTTTCCTAAGTAATGTATTTCCTTTAAAATGTAAGAGTGTGTGCACTGCTGGTTCTACCCCTGTAATCACACTCTTGGTTTTTTCATCAATTATTAACAAATGTGTTTTGCAAACCGCATACTTTTCAATTTTCAGCCTAGAGGCCTGTCGACACCAATCACTTCAAGATATAGTGTGATCTTCCATTCTTATTTCTAATACAGCCTCTCTGTATTCCTTACATCAGAAACGATTGCAGTGTCAGGTAAAGCAAACCATCATCATCATTGATCATTTTCCCAGCCAACAGGTCTGACTAAACACTCAGTTGAAGCTATTAAGGTACTTGTCAGCAGCTCTTTGCAGAGTGTGCTGCCTTTGCCTTTCAATCTAATCAGCCTTGATAGGAGCCTGCAGACACCATGCGTGATATCTCCTCTTCACCTCCAGCTCATCACTTGAGGACATTAAATGTCTGTTTATCATCACCTACCTGCACAGTTAGGCATGAATCCATCTTGTTTTTAATTGATTGAGCTCTTATAGGAGATGGTGTTAATAACCCGCTGTGTTACTCAGGCACTGTAGCTCCACATCTTTGGCTTCATTAAAGCAAGCAGAGGACTCTGGCAGTAAGTTATCTACCTCATTAGACTTCCATCCATCGACAACGAGAATGGACAGTTCTGCTTGAAAACGGCTAAGATGAAAAGGCAACTGGCATCAGATTACTAATCAGGGTTTCCTGCAGCCCTTTTCTCAAGGCCGTCCGTCAGAGCTCTTGCCAAACCGAGGCTACCTTAACACATCTTATCCATCTCATCTGTCATGATAGTCGACTTCACAATTGGCTTCTCCTGCACCGCCATTACCTCGCCGCACCCTGAAGCTTCGCCTCTTCTGGCTGATTTGTAATCTTTCTAAAACAATAGCATCTTAATATATGTAAACAACCATGCTCATTATTGCAGAAAACAAATGCAATTATAAAACTGAATCATTAGTAGAGGCCTTAGGTGTAGGTCTGAACATAAACGAACATTACCAGGTTATTTTAGTGACAGACATTAATTTTAGTGTTTTAGTTATTTTTCTGCCTGTTGTGGCTTTTTTTTCAGTGCAGAAATTAACATGTTCCAGTGAAGGTGTAAAACACACTACTTTTTTTTTTTTTTTTTACTTTGAACGTGGGTGGATAGCTATGGATGAATGGGGAAAAGAAAAGTAAATACTTTTAGAACTACATCTGTGTAAAACCAAGTGCAAGGCTGGATGTTGCCAGTGGTAACCAGAATACCGCAGTTGTGGTGTTTTGTTTTTTATTTTTTTCATTCTACTCAGTGAATTAGATGTTTTCTTGTCTTGCTTTCCACAGTTTGATTTTTAGTGTGTTATTTATTTACCTGTAAGTTGTTTAACTAGAATAGTCAATGTGGGAAATGAAGGTCCTGCTTCAATTCTGTTCACCTTTTAAAGCTACCTTATGTATATCACAAAACCTTCACATTACACAAACAAATGAGGTAATTACCATACCATGGAAACCATAAACACATGCTTTATGTTTATTACACTGATTTCAATAATCCAGAATTGTCCAGGCAATAGAACCATTACTGTGAGTTGTCACTGGGTATATACGGTCTCTGTAACTCATTATGGGTTATTATTGCAGTAGAAGAACACAATCCGGACCACTTTTTTTTTCTTACATAATGAGCTGTATATATTGCAATAGCCGGAAACAAAACAAAATAATGTAAAAAAGATGCACAATAAAATAATTAAATAAAATAAACGATACTGTATATGAATTATGCAGCATGTTTAATTAATAATATGGGTATCCTCAGCAACATCTACAGCTTACTCTCTCTGCTCTGTTTCATAATGACTCAACAACACTGTGTTTTTTTTCCCCCCTGCTTCACACTATCCAGATATATTAATAAACATGTCAGTGTGATTGAACTTCTATATCGTCTGTGCTACTTTTAACAGGGGAGGGTCCTCCGTTACGCCGGGACCTGTCTTTTCCTTCTGCTCCACATCTAAAGAACTGTGTTGTTACCATGGAAACCGCAGCCTTATCACACTTAACGCGAGCATAATTTAAGCTGCCAACATTTATTAGAGAAGTGCAGTTTAAAAGTGCAAGTGTAAGTCAAAGCAAACTTGTTCATCCATCTTTATACAGTTTTGAACATTTCTGTTAATTACTGCTCTGTCATGACTGTCTGGGCACAACTTCCTCATTAAGAGATGACAACTTAAGTATTACTGATGTTAAGTAAAAATTGAAAGAAAACCGGGTAGTTACATGCAGTACATTGGCAATTCAATCTATATAAAACACCCAGTAGTAAGATTGTAGTAACCTATTAAATAACCATGCATTAAGGACTATTTTCCTAAATAAAAATAAATTTATGATTCAGATTATTGATAGAAAAAATTAACATACTATGACAAAATAAACTTCTATGTTCACACGGTGGCAGGTTGTTCCATGATGGATGATTAATTGAAATCAATATCAACATTATTATTCCTAATTTCATTACATGAAATTATTATTATGATTAATATCAGTATTGCACAGTTACTTTAATATGAACATCAGTGTGCAGCATACCAGATAACTCTAAACATGGAGAAAAATAATTATAAACCATATCAATATTTAATAATTTAATAATAGAGCAGCATTAAAAGACCAACAGGGAGCTATGACCAATTATAAAGAAAAATATGTGCAACATACTGTATCTACAAATGTAAATACAGATACAGACATGAAATTATGATGAAATTTTAGCCAATAATTAATATAAATGTCCACATAATTGCAATTGATGATGTCATTTCTGGTGATTTAGTCCTGCTCCAAGCCTAACAATAGTTAATTAGAGAAGAAGAGCAATATACTGGCATTGAATACATAAATAAAATTCCATTTCTCTATGCACTGGGTTCCAAATTGAAAAAGCACAGGGCAGATTTATCTTAAATATGCTAATAAACAACTGATAATAAGAGATACTGATAGAAGAAAAGAACCTTAAAGGAATGATATTTAGTTTTTTTTTTAATGGAATTATGCATGTTAAAACATTTTCCTGTGGTTTCCATAGACTGTAAATGCAATGCTTGGATCTGAATTCTTCATTAATTCAAATCCACAGGTTAATCTTCAACCCTATTTTTGAATAAAGACACTAGAAAGGTCGTTTTGAGTGCTGGCCCTTTAAATGCAAATGAGACACTTTAGAAGAAGAAGAAGAATCTTTATTGTTAGTATACACTGAAATTTGTCCTCTGCATTTAACTCATCCTAGATGTTATATTACACATATATTGCATGCTAAGGAGCAGTGGGCTGCCTGTCAGGTGCCCGGGGAGCAAATGGGGGCGTTAAGTGTCTTGCTCAAGGGCACGTCAGCCAACATTTCTTTGCCAGTCCAGGTAATCGAACTGGTGACCCTTTGGTCCCTAGCTGCCATGGCTGCTCCCACCCTTCCCCCTCCAGGTTGTTGACCATGCTGCTCTGACTTGTGTTCCTTCATACAATCAACAGCTGAACATTTTAGGTAAGGGGCTTGAAGTTTGGACATATTTTCTGTATGGACTACAACTGCTGCTCCTGACAACTATAGAGTACTCGGAAAATGTTCATCAGAAGTCTTGACCTTATTAGTGCAAATGTCGTGACGTAGCTAGTTGTAGACGTAACAAATTAACCCTATAAAATCTGACCCATAAGTAAACTAGCCACAAAATTCTAATTTTTTGGAATTGAAATGTTTATTAGTCTTTTTAACAGAATCCAAACCAAAAAAATTGCCAATGTGATGTTGTTTATGATATATTTTTTGCATCACATTCAATACATTGGGCTCCCTTGGCAAGTTTTTCCTCACAACAATGTTAACTTTAGATATAAAAATTTACATAAAAGTTGTTACAGTGGGATGTTTCTGTGTGGAGTTTGCATGTTCTCCTCATGTTTGCGTGGGTTCTTTGTGGGTACTCCAGCTTCCTCCCAAAGTCATGCACTGATTAATCTAAATTGTCCATAGGTGTGAATGTAAGACTGATCGTTTGTTTCTGTATGTCAGCCCTGCAATGAATTGGTGACTCATCCAGGGTGTACCCCGCCTTTACCCATAAGTAGCTGGGATAGGCTCCAGCGATCCCCATGACCTTAGTGAGGATAAAGTGGATTCAAATAATGAATAAATGAATGAATGAAGTTGTAACAGGTTTTTATTTCCCTTAAATGGCGCCATCATTTTAATAGGTTTCACTATTTTTCAATTTTTAACCAAATAACAATATAATTTTTTTTTAATGCAACTTTTTGAAAGTTACTGTGGACATTCCTGCAAAATGTATGTTAGATAATTTGGCTGTAAATTAATTGGCTGTAGTGTGATGATACTCCACCAGGGGGCAGAAAACATGTATCGGGTCACATACAACAAGTTTTTAAGGAAAGTATTGATTAGATAATGTTCTCAGAACTGGGCATAGCAAATATGGTAGCGTATATAGTATACATATAGTTTTATAGGGTTAAGAAGGAATTAAAATGAATTGTAGAAATCTACTCAATTTTTTCCAAAATGAATACAGGTGGTCCTCGGGTTACGCGGTACTCGACCTACG
>JAPTGZ010000022.1:4571487-4595872 GCA_029814645.1 Fowleria isostigma
TTCCATATTTTCTTTTCTGTCTGTTTTAGTCACTTGATACACACAGGAGTTAGTACTTGATTGCATAACCATTGTTTTTGATTTTTTATTATTATTTTTGATGGTCTAATATTTTTTTCCATGACTGTATGTATGTATCTATGTATGTGTATATATATATATATATGTATATATACACACACACACACACACACACACACACACACACACACACATACATATACACACACACTAAGATAAGATGAGATAAGATATACTTTATTGTCCCCAGGGGGAAATTCATTCTGGCCAATAGTGCAAGAGGGCTCTAATGCCATACAAAACACAGTGCAAAACAAAAAGACATGGTAGTGCAGACACATGACAACAATAAAAAACACTAACCATACTATGACATGGCATTCTGAAACACAGGACAGTATACAACACCCAGAGATAAATTAATAAAACCAAGCCTAAATCCATACCAAAATATGTAAGAGAATCAAAAGAATTAAGAGCCAATTTGATTAAAAATAATCACCTATAAAAGATGAGACACCACTGTCAATAAATAAAAATAAAATGTAGTAAAAATAAATAAATAGTAACTGGCCATTTACCACGGTCGAGATTTATTAAGTAGAGAGATGGAGGTGGGAAGGATACCAAAAAGACACAACATTTATTTTTATTATTATTATTAGCCATACCCACTGTTAATACAATATATCACTTGGTTATTATTAGCTCTTAATTATCTTGCTGCCGTGGTCTGATTTTTGCATCATGTCCTAAACATTTTTCTTAAACTCGTCAGCTCTCTCTTGCTGTAGTTTCACATCACACAGTACATTTTAGAACTCTATAGCGTACTTGTCTCCACTGTTCTGTTTTCCATTCCTCTGTTCTGTACTTTATTCTATTTTTTGTCACTCATATGGAAGCCCTAAATTCATCCTAATGATTGTTAGTAAGTGAAGAAAAATGTGGGTGACAGGCGAGTAAGAAGGCTTTGATGACAGTATTCAGTGCTACTTTTTGCACCCTTGTGCATGTGTGTTGTGTAGTTGTATGTGTGCATGTTTATTAGTCCCAGGGGAGGCCTTGCAGCAGCTACAAACCTCCCAGGGAGCACAAGAAAATGGGGGTGGCATGCACATACTTGTTCTCTCCTTTCACAGTTGGGAAAACATCACTCTACAGGTGACGCACACACACAGCAATACTGCGCCTTACTGTAGTGGCAGTTAGAAACGCAGGCTTTAGTGTGTGTGTGTGTGTGTGTGTGTGTGTGTGTACGAGTAAGTAGGTCATGCATCCAGAGTGAGAAAATAATGGATTCACATTCAACTTAAGTCACAGAAAATGAGTTGGAATTCTATCCCCACTACGAGAGATGTTTTTCAATTACCACAAAGATGGAGCTGCACTGCTCACTCAGTGGGACAGCTTTGAGGATTGGCTTTTGTTTATGTGCAGATGTATGCAGATGTTAATGAGAGTCTATCCATGTTCGGCTGTTGTCTTATATGAGGATGCTGTCCTGACCAGTGATGGGTGCTTGTACTCAAATGCCTCAACATTGATAATGATGTTGAATACATGCTAGAGGATTTTCACATCTTCTCAGATAAAGGGAAATTTTTCTTTTTTTTAAATATAGGAACTTAATCATAGGGATGCACCCACGAGATCAGTCTTTCTCAAATGGGGTAAATATACCCCTAGGGGTACTTGGACGAAGCCTACTGGAAAAAAACAAAAAACAAAACTCAAACAAGCAAAAAAAAAAAAATTACATAAGTGATCATGTTCTGAATACAAAATAAATAATGAGAATTAATTCTGAAGTATATAACACAATAAATGTAGAAAAAGAGCTTTGGCACAGGAACAAATTTTGCTTAATTTTTTGAATCAAAAATGTGGTTTTTGATTGAAGTTTGGGAGTACTTGGCTAAAAATATATATTTCAGGGGGTATTCAACTGTGAAAAGTCTGAGAACCACTGCAGTGGATGATTCAGTCCAGACACAGACCCACACACTTGTCTTTACATTAAATAATTTTAAAGTAATGATTCCAGGGACTAGTGTTACTCACATAAACCTGTGTGAGAAAATGTTGCATAAGAGCAAAACAAACATGGACACTTGGTGCACGGTGTATTTAACCTTGAAAAAAAAAAAAAACCTTTGAATGAGAAGCTAAAGTCAGTCTGTCTTGTATCCCTATGAATTGGAAATACAGTGTCATTGTGATTCAAACAGGGCTAATGTGTGCTAATGACAGAGGCTTTTATAATTGTGACACTTCACCGTCAGCTCATTGGATACTGATTTCAGTTGGAGGTTTCCTGATTAAAATCAAACATGTTTGATACGCCAGTCGAAAGCAGTCAGATTATGTGTGCAGGACAATTTGGCCACATTAAATGTTTCCAGCCAATCTATAATCAGGACTGCCCACTGATTGTCAGGAGGGGTGCGCTGGCTCTAAAAAATGGTTTAATTGTTTTGTGGTGATGGGCCAGCATATCGGGCCATCCACATCCTCTCACAGTGAGAAAAGGACACACACACACACACACACACACACACACACTAAATCCCAAAATTACCACTAAATCCAGGTTGGGGTGACCTATTTGGATGCAAAGTATGTAATGTTTTCCTAAAAAAAAATTATGTTCAGTCTGATCTCAATCAATACTTCTAAATCTTTGAGTGTGTGATGCTTCAATTAATCATAATCAATTCAATTTAATTCAATTCAAATAACTTTATTTGTCCCCTAGGGCAGACCTGGGTATTTTACGGCCTGGAGGCCAAATGCAGCCCTTTCATTATTCTTGCTCAGCCCATGTAAGGTCAATCATAAATTGCAAAATAAATGTAAAAGTATTTATACCATGCATACTATTCAAATGTGTCACTTTTATTGTGAAATGGAGACTTTTATTATTTACACTAACACGTTTAGCTTAAAAGTGTCTAAAAGTGAGGTTTGCTGGCTAACCCTCAAAAATGTCAGCTAATACCAAATAAAGGAGGGTTGATTCAGAATGTCACATTTTTAACAATACATGGGCTGTAAAATATTTATTTACAGAAGATTTCAGCGCATGGGTTGAAGCCCAAAACAGACTGGATTATTTTCACAAAAATGTTCAAATGAACAGAAAATCAAAAGTTCTTATAGCTGTTTGGATAAACTTGTTTAACTAAGGGGCAATTCCAAACAGACTATACATGGACTGCATCTGAAGTGCAGTCCATGTACAGTATATTTGTAAATGGTAAAATGGTTGGTACTTATATAGCACTTTTCCACGCAGTAATGGTGCTCAAATCGCTTTACAATGCAAGCCTCACATTCAGCCATTCATGCACACATTCATGCATACACCAGTAGGTGGCTGCCACTATGCAAGGCACTACCCAAGTAGTGTGCCCAAGGACACTTCAACATGTGGAAAGCTGGAGGCGGGATTCGAACCACCGACCTTTCGATCATTGGATGACCTGCTCTACCAACTGTGCCACTACAGCCCGCTTCCATGGACCAGCGATTCCACAAAGAGGGAGAGAGACAGACAGAGAGAGAGAGTGTGTGTTCAAATAGGGTTGACTTCATAATTACTGGGAGTGGGGGGGTATGGTGGTATGGGGTTGTTAGGTTGAGTGGCCATTACTAGGAAGACAAAGAGTCAAAGATGGTTGTGCGTTGAGAACAAGGACAGCTCTGCTGACTAATGTTGCCCTCCTTTTGAGTCCTGCAGCCTGGACAGCAGAGGCGTATGCCCCTGCTCTCTGCCTGTTTTTTGTTTCTAGGCGTCAACCTTTGGGCAAACAGCTTCTGCCTTCAAATAATCGATAACAGTGTCTGCATGAGTAGTTGGATGAATATAAAATTGAAGTGCAAGTTTTCTGCTCTTCTTTCTGACTCTGCTTCATTCTGTCCAACACACACACAGTGTTCCATCCACCCAAGTCTCCTCTAACTCAGACCCGATGATTGGATTTAGACCACTTAAGAGGACGGAGCATGTGCGTATGTCTTCTACCACATTTCCATAGAGTCATGTGATGGGTGTGTTATAACCACTGGAGACAACAACATGTTTTCACATGTTTTCTTCACCACTTGGTCCTTTACTGTCCTGTTCAGTCTGTCACTCACTCCACCACCACTCTGTCTCATGAAGAGGAGAGGTCTAGTTTGACTGGTTTATGATTATGGACTATCACAATGGTACAGTTATGGCAAGTGATGATAAAGATTTTATAGAAAGCATGACTTTGACCAACATCGCTGCTCATAAAGTACAGGAATCCTCCTGTTTGTTGAAATCAGTTTCACACATTTGGGCTTTTTTGGCAAGAAGTCAGTCAGGTAAAGATCATCCATCTTTAAATCATCACATAATTATTAATGTTCTCCTCTTTCCACTTCTTCTTCTTCTCCTCCTCCACCTCCTTCTTTTTCTTCTGCTTCTTCTTCTCTTCCTCCTCCTTCTCCTTTTTCCTCTTCTTTTCTCCTCCTCTTTCTTTTTCTTGTTCTTGTCATCCTCTTGTTTTTTCTTCTGCTTCATCTCCTCCTCCTCTTTCTTTGGGCCGATTCACACAGTGTTCTCGAGTCTGTATCTGAGTACGCTACATACTCAGGTCCACTTCATTTTGTCCATGTGAATGCAAATGTACTATACTAGCGTACCGCACTGGAGTACAGATGAGAAGGGTGGACTCGGAGTCCAGTCCAGGATGGGTGCATGTGAATGTAACTGTACTGGGGCCCAGATCACGGATGCTAGACTGGATCCTACATCTGTTTATGATTACGGAAGTGACCGAATCAACATTAGACTGTAGATGGTGTCAAAACATTCATTGTTTAATCCACCATACAACAAAAGGACAACACCATTGTTGAAGGTAAATATATTATAGACAATGATGAACGTTCTTTTTCATGTTACCTCAAACAGGATAACAGATACAACAGTATTGTTTGTTTTGTCACCATTGTAGACAAATGAATAGAGCAGTCACTCAGTTGATGATGTAAGGGTTTGTCTTCTTCTGACGTCTGCGTTTGTTGCACTGCGACAGAATTTCTTCCACATCGCCACCTATTGTTTCAGACCCGTAAAACCCATGCGTACACCAATCCGGGCCGGAGTACATACATGTGAATGCACACAGGTGGAGAGGTGTGAAGCGTACCTGAGTACAGTACAGATCCGAGTACGCTGTGTGAAAACGCCGTCTGTCTCCTCCTTCTTTTTCTTCTTGTAGTTCTTCTTCTCTTCCTCCTCCTCCTTTTCATCCTCCTGCTTCTTCTCCTTCACCTCCTCCTCTTCCTCCTTCTTCCTCTTTTCTCTTGTTTTATTCAGTGATTATTGATTGAATTGAATGAATTTCAAGTCTTAAATCTTCAGACAGCTCTTATAAACCTGAAACCTCAGAGGATCCTGGAGGACCTGATGCTCTCTGGTCCACATGCTGAGTCTGTGACAGACATTCCAGGTTTGAAAGACTCATCACTAAGCTGAAGCCTCAGTTTCATTTTCTAACAGTAAAGAGCTCTTCACAATACTGAATAACTTTCTTTGTTAATACTGTAATGAAATTTCAAATGGAGACACGTTCCTCATTGTGGGTCGAGGGTAAAAGTTGTCATGTCATAACAGTGACAGCGTACTGCAAGTTTTCTCTGTCAAACAGTTTGTAGAATTGTTAGAAAATGCCTGTAGGCACTACTGAATATATTCTGTGTGATTTTATGCACTTGTTTTGTCAAGTTCCCCCAGCAGCTATATTCTCCCGTAACAAGAGGTACCATGTTTTGACATTAACTCTGCTGTAGCAATATGTGCTCACCTTTTATTGCAGTGCAGTGGGATTTGACAGATAACTGTTCATGTTTTAATTTTACAGTGTAGGCGAAGATTTCAATTATAAAGTGTCTAATAATTGCATGTGGATAGCAGTAGCAAAAAACAACAACAAATGACTGAAAAGGAAAATGTGTGGGAGACAGTTAAAGCATTACCTAGTGGAGCTTGACAATGTCAAGCATAGCACCACTCCAGGTTTGTTAAAAAATAAAAACAAAGCTTTAAAATGGGAAGTTCAATAATGGCTTTTATTCTCTCACTGGTGCTGCTGCTGCTGGTTCATTTTTAATCTGAGTTTTTGAAGTGTTTCTGTCTGATAATGAGTACACAGGAATTCAATAAATGTAAAGCTATTCATTTGTGGCCATTTTCTCATCTTTTTTCTTTAAGAGACAGACTTTTTCAATTACCAGAGCTCTCCTGGATTAACTATTGTTTGTTTGAATTATTTCAACTCATTCTGCTCCATTTTCGTATCCATGTTTAGTAAATCTGCTGTGGTTTTTTTTTTTGGGGGGGGTGGGATACATTACTTGCAGCTCTTTATATCTCCCCAAATCCATTTAATTAGAAAGAAAATCACACAAAGTTATTGCATCCTTTTGTTCAAGTTGGTTTCATACTGAGTTCTGACAAATGTTGTTTTGTCTGAGTCAATATGTCTGCTGCTACTGCTGCTGTTGCAACTTGCTCTAGTTAGACATATTTATGGGGGGAGGAAAAGCTTTTCTCTCAGCTTTTATCTATACTGTCCTGAGTGTTCTTAGGCAGACAGGTGTAATTGATTAAAAGCTTGGTGTGGTAGACAAACACAGCATGTATAGTACTCTAAAGACTGCTTTAAAAATATGACAGCCTGTCTAGACAGACAAATGCAGTATTTTTCAGTTTGTTTGCACCGCACTCAGCATATATAAAACCCGCATTAAATATTGGTTATTTTGATTTGTAAGCCTTTTTTTGGTCTTCTGACAAGTAGTTGTTTTGTCCCCCACAAAGAAAATGTCATGAAGAACGTACATACTGTCGGTTCTAGCCCACTTTAGCCAGTATCACCCAGTTAACACCTTAGTCAGACTTAAAGGTCACTTTACTTACAAATCGCCTCATACATATTCATCCCTGCTCCTCTTCAAGACTTTGCTGAGCGAGAGCTTAAGAGTTTCTTTTATCCCCTCATTCCTCCCCATTAACCAGAGGAAACCAACCTCTAGTTCCTATCCTGCTTCTTCGAGGCCTTCTGCTCTCATCTCAGCCCTTCTGCCAGCCAACTCCTCTGAGGAGGCTGAGTTAGCACCCTTGGATTGTAAAACGCGTTTTTGGCCTTTAGGAAGAACAGAGATGGAACTGAAACTGGGATGCTGAGCAGGCTGGCAAAGCCATCTACTCTAACTCCTTTCTCTGCCCTCAACATTACTTTAGCACCAGAAAACTATCCCCTAATTAGTAACTAATATATTATGGATGAAGCTCTAATGGATCCGTAGAAGAAAAGAAAAGACATGAACATGGTGCGCGTGGGTGTTTGTGGCTTGTGTACAGATACTCCATCATGCTGCTTGAAACACGGATGCAAAGGCATTTTTTTTTGGCTGCCCACATCTTTGCGCATATATGCTAACATGCCTGCACGCATGTGGTTTTGACCATTGGATATCGCTCTTAGTATCTGGCACTGGCCAGCTCATTAAAAGCACCCTGCACTCAAACCACAGGCAAGAACAGAACAGTAGTGGATAATCTCATGAAAAATGTAGGGAGCAGCAGCCTTATCTCTCGGGCTCTGTGCTGGGGTGGTTTGTGTGCTCCTCCAGCCCTTTGATGTAGTCCATTGATCTCCCCTTGCTGACACGTTCTCCCAGGCCCATGGCTGCACCAGCCGGAGGGGTGATTAGCCTTATTAGTGTAATGGAAGGAGGTAAAGGGCTTTAGAGGTGGATAGGATGGAGAAGCGCGTGGAAGAGGAGGAGGCAGAGAGGAGGAGCAGGACGGATGTTTGGCCATTGCATAAGATGATGATCAAGCTTTAGCCCATAAGTTTCTCTGCCTGTAATCAACGCAAGGGAGTGAGAGGGGAAGGGAGGAGGCCAGCTGCAGTGATGCGAGCTGCACTGTGACTGGGTTGGGTTAAAGTGCAGCACTGCAGTCCTTTGTTGTACTGCATGCTTCAGTGCCGTGATTTATCGTCTGTCTCAGAGGATGAGTGCTAATGTAGAATGCAGAATTGGCTTTGACTTTCAAAGAGGGGTCGAGGGAATTTGGCCACGTTTATGCTGAAAACTATGATAAACACTGAGGCACTGTAGGTTTTGGCTCAGCTGCCAGCCGGTGGCTCTCAGAGCAGCATGCTACCTAAGACTTCATTTAATACAAAGAGATTGGTCAACAGCAGGAAAGCAAATGAATGGCAGCAGCAACTCTGTAGGGGTGTGCGTAGTGGACTAGGAGTGACGTCAGTGTTGCGTTGGTACTGTTGAGTGTTAATCACCCTCAGGATATATATAGGAACAATATTCTCTGTAAATTGCGAATGGTAATTGCACGGTTCACTATTGTACAATTGTACCACACATCACAGAGGGAAGTTCTCAAATACACACTATGATTGATGGGGAAATCACGGCCTCAATCACTCACTCCCTCTCAGTTTAATAAACAGTAGTTGACAGTAGTGGCAGCAGCTGAACAGTGACTGGAGATTTTACACACTACTTGATCATGATTATTTTTCGACATAACTGACAGTTATGGAATCGTGCAATATTTTTTCTATCTGAATCTACACAAGTTTTGTTGTAGTACATACATTTACTTAAGTTGTAATTAATTATAAGATGCTCTGAAAGGCGATCAAACACAAATAGAATTCTTTAAATTTCAACACTGTTTGAAATATTAAAAATGTTTAAAGGTTAACTGACTTCATCATCCCTCTACGGAAATTAAGTCTCTGTATGTAAAACTTAAAAATGTTTTCTTCAGTATGTGCATTTAAAAGAATGTATGTATCCAGTATAATAACAAAATATAGAACATTATCTGAATAAGTGAATATCTAGTTATAATGCAGAAGAATGCAACTTAATACTCTGTGTGGTCTCCACCTTTTTGTCCGGTTCCTGGATCTTGGAGCATGACACATGAAATAAGATATTATTGTGTATTACCTATATTTGTAATTAATTAATAAACAGACTATCATGATATATTATCACAATTACTAGTAATTTGTATTTGTAGTAAATAATTAAAATTCATATAAATAGTATAGTTTAAATTTAAAAAGGTTGATTTTGCAAACCTGATTGTGTGTGAGGTGACTAAAAAGTTGTATGATGAATGGTTTGCATGGATGTTAACAAAGCAACGGAAGCTGGATCAATGTAATTATTTGTTTGTAAGTTATACTTCTTCCCGCTCCTTTTTGAGCACCAAAAACTTTGTTTATCCATGTTGGATTGGTCTCCGTTATTTGATGATTTTATGTGCTCAAAATGAAACTAAACTAACTACAGTAACTACTTTCCCAATCCTAATAAAGCACTGAGCATGAGCTTTAGTGATCAGCATTAACAGTTAGCATATTAGGAGCACAGAGGTGCCATTGAAGGTGCTCAGGGACCGACTTCAGATCTTCATCAGTACCTTGGTCAAGGGCACTGACAGGAGTATTAACCTACTTATACCTGAAAACTGGAGGACAGGCAAAAACTTCACAGAAAAACCAGTGCTGACAGGAAGCCGAACATGCAACCTTTTAGCTGTGAGGCAGAAGTGCTGACCACTATGCGCTGCCCATTTAATATAAAATACACAAGTTGATAAACTAAATATAGACTAATTGTTTTAGCTGTCATGGTGCAAAAAAGTGACCTGTTTTAGATTTAGTGTGAATTCTGAAAGCTAATGTTATCTTAGATTAGGGCCGCACAATATTGGAAAAAAAAAACCAACAGACATTGTGTTTTTTTTAAAGTATGATGTATATTGCCTGAGGCGCTGTAAAGTGGGGGTAAACATGACAAATTCATGGGGCCCAGCATTCCCAGGAGGGCCTATAGAGTGGACCCAGTGGCTATAGACTAGAAGTTGTAGAAAATATTGTGTAAGCTCCAGAGTCAAAGAGAGGCATAGAGGCTAGGAGCCAGACATCCACAGTTAAGTTTCACTTTCGGTTTCACGCCAATTCTGGTATATGGCACCCCACGCCCCACCCCTGCTTCGACAACAAATTGATAGATTCTGTCTTTTAGGAAGGGCCGATAACGTTTACCTTTCATGGGGCCTACAATTCCTAGTGGTGCCCCAGTACATTGCAATATGAAAAAATACTCATGAGGTTATAATAGCTGTGTAGTTCCGATATAACTTGTCAAACAAATTAACTAAGTTACCTCTTGAATATGTGTTTCCTTCTTGTAGCTGAAATAATTCCAATAATTTTTGTTGTGTCATGTATCAGTAGCTGGGTTTCCTTTACAATTTTGCGTAAAATAAACACAATATTTCTACAATCTTGACAAAGTATAATTCTTACTTGTAGTTCCATTGAAGAGTGTTTGGCTTCTGATGCGAGAATCTAATTAAGTCCCGTCTACCCGTCTCGCAATAGAGAGACAGGTGCGTCCATGCGTAACTCACAGTACTCTGCAGGCGTATTCCAAGGCAAAGTCCTTGGCAGTGTCCTCACAGAATGGATTTCTGGGAGATAATTGTACAGAATTCACCAACAAGCTGTGGATCCAGAATTTCCAAATGACCCGGGTAACATTTAATAAACTGTTACACTATTGAACTTCTTGTGACACTGGACTTGTCATACCTGTGACTAGTCAAGATGCGCAAAATGTGTTTCCTTGACACTTTTGCGCAGTACTTCTATATCAAAACATCTCAAAAAACGCTTAGAGTGTAAAAAAACTTTCTTTGTGATCTTTGACAATTTTTGCAACATTTCTATTTCCATTACCAGTTTTCTATTGCACAATTGTCATTTTACTCATTTCTGAGGGTAATGGAAACCCAGCTACTGTGTGTCAAGTATCCTTGAACGTAGACGAGAACACGTTGACTTAATTTGCCTCCAACATTGCAGGACTTGTGATGTGACTATTGTGCACATGGACATTGCGATGATGATGCTCAAACTATATATTGTGGAGCTCTACCTTAGATTTTTAAAAGTGTCTGGTTGTAGTATTTTCAGTCGAAAGCTTTGAGCTGTAGGGCAGACCACTCCTTATGACTGTGATGTACCATAGTGCATTACACTGGCAGTTCAGCCACCGTAGCATGTCTGTGAATTCCATTAAAGTGCTTTAGTTACAGGGAGAAAGCTTTGTGGTCAATATCTCAACATTCCAGACAATATAGCATCCCACAGAAACGCTCTTCTCACACATGTGTATGAGTCGGAGGATGGTGGCCAGGAGGCAGGAAGCCACAGTGGAGGATACAAAGACATGGAGATCTTATTTGTGACTGTGTTAGTAGAGGAAGTTAACCATCCAGAGGGTGTGAGAGGGTGCTGAAGTTTTCCAGAGAAACAAACGAAGAGTCAAGTCGTCCTTTAAAGCTTCCTTCTGCTGTCACCTCATCTTCCTCCCTCTTCTTCATCCATGTTTTCTGGCAGCCGCTCGGGGCTCGACTGCTTGTGTGTGTGCCGTGTCCAATGAATGGACATGGCCGTGCCACGGTGCCAAGAGGGGAAGTTCACCGGGCAGCAGAGGGACTGAGCTTGTGTCTGTCAGCGTAAAGCAGCCTGTCACTCACACCTTCAGCTTTCTCACCAAAGTCTGCCTTCAGTTAGATCATGGCTTCAGCGCTGGCACCTCTGTCTAAACATCTGAAACGTTGCACTAGTGAGAAATAAGCCCTCACTACTAATTGCAAAATCCAAACCTCAGATTATTCATCGCCATGTGTTGAAGTGAGTTGCCAACAGTTGAATGTTATATTTCTATGTGTATTGTAATATTCATCAATACTAATGTGAAATACAAAATATGAGACTCTCCCACAGTAGTTTTAACTAGAAAAGCACTCGGAGAGTGCAGACCTCCGCCAAGCATGATAGTTCCTCCATATTGTGACTCACACCAAAGTAATAATCCTACATTTATTTGGATCAGTGCCCTGACTGTTTTTTTGGGGGTTTTTTTTGTGGAGTTTTATGCAAAAATACCAAAGTGGTTCTATCTCCCATTGTTAAAGAATCCTATAAAAAAATCCTGGAATTTCCTCAAAATCCGTCCAGTAGTGTTTGTGTAGTTGCTAACAGACAAACAGACAAACCCGTACCTGCTCCCCCCAACAGATGGTGAAGCGGAGGTAGCCCCACCCGCATGGAGAATTGAAGATACATTCAAACCGAATTAGCGTATTTGAACAGGAGTAAAATGTCCGATCACTCCCAAAATGTAATCGATTATTTTTTGTGTCATTTCCACCATGTTTTGAAAGTTTCATCAAAATCCGTGTAGTAGTTTTTTCACAAAGTTGTTGACAGACAAACACAGACAGAAACGCGAATGTCCCGCACGAGTGGCCGGACAGGAGGGGGGAACTGGAGACAGAGAATGGAGTAAATACAGTCACGTAATTAGCAAATTTGAAATGTCAGATCACTCCAAAATCTAATCGCTTGTACCTTGTGTCATTTCCATCGTGTCCTGAAAGTTTCATCCAAATCTGTCCAGTAGTTTTTGCCTAAAGTTGCTAACAGACAAACAGACAGACAAACGTCGGCAAAAACATAACCTCCTTGGCGGAGGTAATAATAAATGTATTTACCCATAAAGACCCAAACAGCCACTGGTGACCAAACCATCTATTGATTTAAAATGTTTACCCCCATCAAACCTGACCCATTAAAAACTAGCCACAAATTAAATTTTTGGTCACTTGAGAAAAAAAAAAACATTTTACCAAATACATTTTGAAAATATAAAATATTTCTGGTATTTTTGTTTTACTTAAAACTTTTTACAACCTATTATTTCCCTTGAATGGCACCAAAATTTCAATATTTTTTAATATTTAAAAAACGTTCACTATAAATGTTTTTCTGACTATACCTTTTTTGAAAATTACCAGTTTTCTACAAAATGTGTGTTGAATGATTTAATGTTAGCGGGCATATTGAAAGGGGGCAGGTTTCCACTGCCTGTAGTGGGATGATAATCCACCTGGGGCAAAAAAAAAACATATATTGGTTGTATACAACAGGCTTTTAAGGAAATTATTGATCTTTTTGATAAGATAAAGGTCTCAGAACCTAACCTAGCAAATGTGATACAAATGGTTTTAAAGGGTTAATATCTGTTCATCCACTAATATTATTAATACATGTAAATAATTGGTGTAAAATGCAATTTGTCATCTATTCATGGGCATCAGATATGATCCATTTGGACTTTCAGACGCTTTGTAGGTGAACATAGAAACACTGTCATCATCTACAACATTGATTCATCTGTAAAATGCATGGAGTTGGATCAATGACAGTGGATGGAGACACTTGGTTATGTTTAATTAATGCTATATTTTACTGAAAAGTCACTTTTTCTTTATTTTTTATGGTTTTGATATAATAACTTTAGACTTTAATCTGAACTTTGATGAACACCTACATAATCAGTGAATTAAATATAGGAAAATAGATGATTTTCACACAGCAAAATGCATAAATCCCTTAGGAAAGGTTAGAAGTAGAGAAAAACAAATTTTGGAACTTCCACAAACTAACACTGGGTCTTTATGAATTTAGTATATTTGATTCAAACAAGTCAAATAGTTTAGCTTGAACCAGGATCCAGGATGTACTCATTCCTCCTCTTCATCCTTTGACAAGTCCATAAATTCCACCAAGGCAGTGAATGATCTCCAGACTCTGTCAAACTACTTCCATGTCAGTGTGTGAGGTTTTTGGGTTTTTTTTTCTTGAAGAAATACTATTAACATTTCTCTAACCTTCTGTTTAACACTTGGTGCATTATTCTTTTTTTCCCAATCCATTTTGATCAACCTTTTGACACACTGTAAACCAGAATTTATTCATTTTTTGGGTATTTGTGATCCTTGGGGGACAGCCCTGAAATGAAATCAACCAGTGGAATAACTTCAGAAATGGTCTTTTGTATGACTTTTCTAATCTCCTCTCAAAAGGATTTTATTTTACTGCATTTCCAAGCAGGGTGAAGTAGTTTCACCATCAACTCAGAGCATTTTATGCAGATATTTGGAATGTTGCTATTATGATGATTTATGTTGATTAAATTTAGCTGGAGTAAGATGAGTTTGCATTAACAATTTATACTGTAGTAGCTTTGGTTGAGTATTGACTGTCTGAGTATGGGTCTTTGTGCAGACTGACTTCCAATCTCTAAGATATATTTGTTTCTAAATCCTCTCTCCATGCTTGGAATTTATAGCTAAAATTATAATGCAAATTCTTTTATATTTGTTATAATCAAATATCTCATTTGAGACCACAATCCCCACAACAACAACAGAGTGTAATTATTTCACTATTTATATATTTAGCCAAGCACTTGTCAAAACTCTTCTTTTCACACTTTTCTCCTTTGTTTAAACTGTGTTGTTTGCTGATGGCTAATGGCTGCTTACTGTGAAGGCTTAAAGTGGATGCTCATGGTGTTTTATATCATGGACCAAAATGTACTTTATAATACCACTGAAAACACCACTTACCAGCAGACAAATTCCAGCTATTTAGCATATCATTAAATCATATTGATTTATGGATTGGTCCTATTGAGTTTCTGTCTGCAGTGTCCTGGGTGGTAACTGCAACTTTATAAGGGCACAAGATGGAATACATGATCCGATAGATAGCATAGCATAGCATAACATAACATAGCATAGCATAGCATAGCATAGCATAACATAGCATAACATAGCATAACATAACATAACATAACATAACATAACATAGCATAGCATAACATAACATAACATAACATAACATAACATAACATAACATAACATAACATAACATAACATAACATAACATAACAGCTGGCAGCAGCAAAAAGAGATGAAAGACAGGTTGGAAATATTCAGTATGAAACATGAAAAATATAAAGAAAAAACCCCCAACTATTTATATAAATTTAGCTTTAACCCATAAAGACCTAAACATCCATCATTAACCAAAACCATCAACTGTTCTAAAACGTTTAATACCTGTTGATCCATTCATCCTATAATAGGAAAATGCATGATTTATACTGATAAAATATAAAATACAGAGGATAATATTACAATGGTAATAAATCACTTAAGAAAGATTAGATTTAGAGAAAATTTCATTGGGAAGTGACACAAAAGTAGTGCTGGGTCTTTATGGGTTAAATTTCAATAATATATACATATTTACAACATGGATGCACACAGATAAATAGATAGCTTGATGAATAAATACATAGATACACATTTTGTTACAGACAGATTTTGTTGTAGACCAGTAGTGTTGGTTACTTAACAGCTTGTCATTAGCGACCATATGAATACCAGATTTTCCAAATGTGATCATAGTCTGGTCATTTCAAACTGCCTCATTTGCACATATTCAACCTGTTTCTCTCTATTTATATCTGTTTCTCTGCCTGTTTCACTCTCACCACACACTCACAGATGATGACACAAACACAGACGATGTTGATGTGAGAACAAACATGCCCCCCCCTCCACGAACACTCTCTCTCTCTTTCTCTCTCTCTCTTTCCACATACACTCATCTTGTCACCTCTTTTGCTTTATCACCAATAGACTGTGAAGAGAGACCTTTTTTTAATGAACACAGTAAACACTAACCAGGAAGGCAGTCTCTCTTTGCAGGGGACCTTTTCTTTTTCCAGCCGGCTGTCAGGG
The DNA here is from genome assembly GCA_029814645.1 of Fowleria isostigma. NCBI lineage: Eukaryota > Metazoa > Chordata > Actinopteri > Kurtiformes > Apogonidae > Fowleria > Fowleria isostigma. Next base: position 4,587,263 of record JAPTGZ010000022.1, read on the forward strand.
CCCTCGCCGTATCACACCTCAGTAATCTCAGGTCAATTGCTTTGACCAGAGCACCTGCTGGCTGCAAGATTGCCCGCTATCATTTTAATGGATCACCACTCTAGATACACTTTAATTATGCCTCACTCCAGACGCACAGCAAAGAATGTCAGTCGTTAAATTGTTAAAATGCGAGATAGGCAGGAAGTTGGAAACACAAACTCTTTCTTCCTGTCCATTTTTTTAATCTGCATCTGACCAATAGTGCACAGTAAATATTTGCTAAGCCATGACATCTTGTTTCTTCTCCCACAGCTATTTTCTCTGGGCTCTTGCTGTGACAAGATGACAAGCTGTGTCATGGCTCGGTAGAAGGCCATGCTTTACACACACACACACACACACACACACACACACACACACACACACACACACTAGCACAAGCCACTGACATTCAAAGGCCAAATGATTAAAAATGCAAACTGAAGGCATATATACTTGCATAAACACACTTCCTTGTACAAACGCATACAAACACATTCAAAGACTGACCCAAATCTTTGTGTGTGTGTGTGTATATGTGTGTGTGTGTGTGTCTGACTCTCCAGCCCCCAAGCTATAAACCAGCATCACATACCAGCTTCCAATACCACACACCCGCAAGTGTTGGTGACACATCGGCACCGTTGCAACCGCGTCTGTCCGCCAGCATCAGCACCACAGTGGGCAAAAGTGGGTGGTCTTTGCTCTGAACTCGACCATTCTGTTGCTCCTCCCACTCATGTCCCTTCTGCAAGAGCGCTAGGAGACGCTTGAGTCCAGCAGAGCTCACTGGAGCCCTGACTCATTACATTATTGTAAGCCTGTTTTGTGTGTTGTTGGAAGCACAGCAGGTTCAAGTGCCAATGATCTGTTTTATTTATAAGGCTCGCAAAATGCACAGGACGGTGGGGGTATTTGTTTGTAACAGCTGTTCTGTTGTCTTCCATATCTGCTACTATTCCCTTTTGTTTTATATTTATAAGGGGGGGTTACAGGATGTTTTTTAAAGCAGTGCCATCAATAGTAAGTCATCTGACAAAGACAGAGGTCTGGTTTATGAGACACGATGTCTAATGAATTCTGAAGCCATTTACATGCAGTGGGGTTGTAAACAGAATAGGCAAAGCAGAAGAGCTCTTAAGTGTCTCAGAGGAAATTTACTGTTGTAACACGAAGGGGCAGGATGTCTAGATAACAGCAGATCATCACTCCACCCTGAACAACGCGCTTAAAAATCATTCAGCCGTAGCCATGTTGGAATGTCGGTGGTGGTGTGGAATAGTGAGTGAATAATGCCAAAGTTGGATTTTTTTTTGTGTAGGGGAGGAAGAGTTGACATAAGGGAACAGTCTGTGTTGTGGTGATATGCTCTCATATCGTATTCTGCCTGCGTGAACGGCTGTCATCCAAGGCAGATCAGGAAGACTAATTCAAAGGGCTTATGCATGCTTAACAGCACTCTGCTTGGTTTTAGCAGTTTATTTACACACTGTATCTGTGTGCATGAAACTCTCTTGTTCGCCTTTCCAGCCAACCTTCAGAATAAAGTGAGGATTTTTTAGGACTCAGACAGTGTTTTTGTTTAGTTTTTTTGACTTTTCTGTTCTTTGTTTTTTACGTAATTATATATTTATTTATTTGTAGGTCTTTATCTAAATTGACAAGAGGGCTGTAAAAGTTTCTATTCTTCTGAAGGGCGTTTGTGAGAATGAAAAACAGGCTTCGTCTTTATGAGCCGGTCCCCGCAGAATACCTTTGAGCTGCCACTGTCACTGCACCAGCGTGATTCGTGGGTGAAATAAAGTATGTTTAAAGCGTACTTGGATACCTTTCTGAAGCTTGTAAACAAAACATGCAGATCTGCTGCTTCTTCTTCTCAACTCAAAAAATATGCAAATAACCATTTTTACACCATTCTATTCTTTCGTGCCAGATCCCAATGTAGGACTCTTCAGAGCTAAATCAAATGGGCAGAAAACAGGCGAAGTGTTCATCTCCAGTCTCTTCTTCAGTGTTTGCCCATGGTTGAAGGCCAATGCTCAGACTGACTTTTGTGTTGGAGTGAGCCTGTCCGCTGGCGTTTTGCCTGGATGGACTTTGAGTTTCCCTGCATTGTTGCCACCTCTATAGTTTCTTCCTCTTGTCTCTGTTGCACTAAACCAAAAAAGTAACAAGAATTAGCAGTTTAAAGTAGCACTGTGTAGTTATATCAGCAGTAAAAATGTGTTTTTTTTTGTTTCTTTTTAAGCTAAGCAGCAAAAATATCACTGAGGCTGATTTGGAGGCACGTGGCATCCTTTCCTCTTCATATAACCTTGAATATTTTTGGCCTGGGAAGCCTTCATGGTGAGCATGATGGATTCTGAAGGTGTGAATTGGACTTTTAAAGTGATGCTACACTACAAAGTGATAAATGAGCTGGTATGACATGCAACACCCCAGGGAGAATCAGGTCCTTAATTGCAGAGAGGGAGAGATGTGCAGGCATGCTAAAACCAGAGAGGTGTTGATTACATAATGCACCACATGCAATCATATGACAGATCATTATCTTAGTTTATTAGAATTAATTAGAACCAACAAAATTCATTATACCCACCACCTTAAAGTTGCCAAGTAACCTTAATAAACCCAGAAAAACCTTGAATTCCTCTGTGGGCAGTGACGCGCCTCTGTGATTTGTGAACTATATATAAAATTGTCTTGTTTTAACTCTGACCCTTGTTGGCTTTTTAAACACTTTCTTTTAGTGGCGATGTCCTCCACTTGTCATTTCCCTTGAAACTGAAGCAATCTAAAGCCGCACTGTACTGGGCAGAAAGAGCAATGACAGATAAAAGAGAAGGGGTTGTGGCCGGACAGTGGCCTGGCATGGGAGGACAGTGATTTGGCAACATTAGTGTTGAGCTCCCTCCCCCTGATCCCCTCTCTCTAATTCTGTCTTCCCACGACAGAGAGCACCCAGCCCCAGTGTCCCATCCATTATGCATGGATGAGCTTTATTGCATTATGTTTTTTTAGGCTAACACACTTAGCAAGCTTGTAGCATGCACAACCCCTCTCCACCAACTCTGTGAATAATTCAAGGCCAGGGCATTAGGCTTGGAATAGAGGAGCTTAATCAAAGGCTACAGCTTTCAGCGCGGCTCAGCGCCGCCCCATTGGCAGTTGTAACCTCCAGCTTGGCACAGCAAAGATTTTAAATAGAAAGTTGAATTATTAGGCCAGAGGCAGGCTTTGGAGACCTGTGTGAGCTTTGAGAGGTTCTTGAGATTGTATTGCAATTCAGAAATCTTACATTCAGCAAACTTCTTAGCTTGCATTGTAAGCAGTCAGGACACCTTGTACTGTATATGCTGCAGCTGAAGCCATCGTGAAGGCACTTCAGCTCAGTTTTATTTCATCTTTAATCCACTATTCTGTTTTATGCTGTGTTTTTAGTTCTTTTCTTTCAAGATCATTTGCCTATATGCACTCTTAGGGAATATTTGCATACATTTGTGGATTTTGACATATTATTTAATAATATGGCTTCATTTCATCTATGCTAATTCTGTTTCTAGGCCAGGGAACAAGATGCTTTGAAATACGAATTTTTAAAAAAATATATCAGCTTTTCAGGAATTTCAAATAAATTAAATAAGTGCCTCTTTTCACAGTGTAAAGCCTTCTTTTTCTAATTTAACACAGGCCTAATATGTTTTAAAGGCTCTTGGAGTAGGAAACCTGTCCAACTAGAAGAAAAATTGTCGCTTCAAATAGAAATGAGAGAAAACACTAAAATTGCATCCAGGGTTCGTTTTCCACAGCAGCCATGTAAGTCCAAGCTGTCTGTCATTAGTCCTGACCCAGTCTGACCCACTCCTCTGCTTTATATATCCCAGCAGCATGTACAACTCCCAGACACAACGCTCTGCTGCACATCCACACAAATCCTCACAGCTGCTGGAACATCAGTCACAAACTTAACTGTTCTTACATAGACTTCATTCATTGGAGGAAGTTTGCTGTTGAAATGAACTAGTTTGCTATTAAAAATAAGTAATGTGACTCTTTTAATTACTTCATCAAAGTAATACTTGTCATATTATGTTTTTATTTACTTTTTCATTCAACTTTGATTTTAATAAATCATCTTGAAATATTCCATTGGTTTTAATTAACCTGCATCATCTGAAGACATTCCTGCACAGCGAAAAGATGCTACATAATAGAATGCACCTTATTTCTTATATATAACAGAATATTTATATGTAAACTGTTTTTAATTACTAGGATTTAAATGAGTAACTTTATCTTAATTGCATATTTGTGTCAGAAATTGATTGCAATCATATTTGCCTGTGACCATCTCAGCATTGACTTCATATTATCTCATACTTTCATTGTGCAACTGCTTTTAATGCAGAAAGAATTTTCTTTCCAATTTTCTGTCCAGCCCTCCCACCTTTTTGTTTTCTACCTTATTCGTGTCCTGTTTTTTGTCAGTCTAAATGTTTTTATTTTTAGATAATTTTCTCTTATTTTCTTCTCATATTCTGCCTCCCTCTACTCTTTTTCCTCTCCATCTGTCCACCTTACTGTGTCTCTGTCTTTCTTTCCTGTATCTCCTCTTTCATGTTCATCTAATGTCTTCTCTCTCTTGCTTTCTCTTCCTCTCTCCCTTTTCTCCCCTGTGAAACGCATCCAGGCTTCCCTCGGGGGCTAATCCTGTTGGAAACGTTTCAGGGAAAGCGGATTATCTGTCGGAGCGGCATGATTTTTGGAGAAAGTTCACTCACACTTGATTAAATTAATCATTGTCCTCCAAAACCCCTTACGGTCTTTCCTTGTGGATATTGGTGGAGATAAATAACCATCCTCAAACAGCATAATTCAGCTGTAATTGATTTTGGGTGGTGTGCTCCCTCTTTAGGTGGAGTGGCGAGACGTGGGGTCGGGGAGGTGGGTGGCAACGCTGTCTAGAGACTATTGGCAAAGCTTTTGTAGGCACAGAGACTATTTTAATCTGGCAGTTTTCAGGTCGATGTGAAATCTTTGACAGCTTGATTTATCCTTGCTTTTTAATTCACCATTGGACTGCTGAAGGGGGGGCCCTGTGTGCTTTTGTTGGTTCTAGACAGAGACTAATGCCTGATTTGGTCTACGCTTTCATAATTTATATAGAGGTGTCAGCATGCGTCACGCTGCCACTGCAGAGATTTGCTGCAGAACACATTAGAGGGAGGAATTAGTGTGTAAATACAGGTGTGTGTGCAGCCAGCAGGCAATTGTTAGTTTGTTGTTTATAGCCCATGAAGAGCAGTGTGGTCAATGGACCTTTGCAGGTGGATAGGACACAACATAACCTTGAGAAGACGATACACTTTCCAGTTCCTTGCCTTCAGCCATTCCTCCCTTGTATCTTCTCTCCTTCTCTCTCTCTCTCTCTCTCTCTCTCTCTTTCATTCTCTTGCACACTCACATATCAACACCCTCGATTCAAAGGGAAGCCTGCCGAGGCTCCATTTAACAAGAATATCCCCTCATTACACAACTGCAAAACCTTAAAAGTTACCATCCGCTAAGTGGTTTCATTGAAGGCAATGAAAAATTCCCTTTCAAAGGAAATAATTACAGCTGGTTCTTCAGGGGGGCATGTAGCAGCAGTGTTTATGGAGGATAATTACTATGCAGAGCAATTACTCTACAGCAACAATTGGTAGCTTTACCCCACATGAGTATGGGGATTAGAGCTGGGATCATCCTGGGTGTCGAGCACTTGTCTGGGTGTGATTATTGGAAAGGTCCAAGGTTTGGAGGGAATCAGAAGTGAGGATTTTCTATCTGCCCTTTGTCTTTCACAGCTATGAGCTACGAGGTTGGGTAGGCACGTGTATGTTTACAATTGTATTTATACAAGGGACATGGCTTTTACAATCACCAGATACAAGGTTAATTTATTCTGCCTATATTTAGTCATAGAATATACTGAGGTAGAGGACTCATTGGCAGTGCAGCCACAAGGACAAGAAACAATGAGTAAAAAAAAGAAATAAAATACAGTTAAATCAGTAGATATTAAATCTAAAGACTAAATGACAGGACCACAGCAAGAACTCTGATAAAATAATGGTGATAAAACAATAGAGGACCATTTAATAAAGCAATAAAAACCCCATCAACCCATTGTTTTCATAGAACTTTTGCTTTAAGTCAGGGTTAGGGTTATAGACCACCCTGTATTTTCTGCAATTTCTTGTCTGTTTTAATACCTGGTACAACTGAAGGCACATTTATTTGGATAAATATAGTGACAACAACAAAAATCACTCATAAGAGTTGAATTGAAGAGCTGATATCTATCCATTTTCCATGGTTTTCTTGATAATAATCAAAATCGTCTTAAATCAGTATCTTTGGCATTGTACTGACAAAAACAGTGCTTTGAGGGATTCCATGTTTTCTTTTCTGTCTGGTTTAGTCACATGATACACACAGGAGTTAGTACTTGATTGCATAACCATTGTTTTTGAAGACTTCTGATGGTCTAATAATTTTCTCCGTGACTGTATATGTGGCTAAAATACAAACTAAACTATCAGCTCACAAATGACGCAGACATTAAGATGATAATATATTAATAATAAATGATTCAAACAACTAAAATATACCAGTGAAACAGTTAACAGAAGAATAATCTACCATAGTTTAATGCAAATGTCTTTCCATCATCTACAGAAATACTGTATTTTTAGTCTGCTTTGCATGTGCGAACTCTTATAAAAATGCACATATATGACTAGCGTGGGAGGGAAACGTGCATTATGTTTCTGTCAGTCTCTAGAAAAAAAAAAAGTAGTGCATATAAATTTGCATTTGTTTTTTATGACTTCCTTGTTGTGCATTCTTGCTGCGGTACATTTTGTTGTCTGAAAAATGGCAGCCCCTAACAGCCTTACACTGCGTCTCCAGAGATACATCACGTTACATCATGATCCACTTGCTCAGCAGACATCCTGCCTGAAATGCCTTTCAGGTTTGACTCCTCAGGTCTGGATACCATGGTCTGTCTGTTACATAATTTGTCTGCAGGAAAGACGTGGCCGCATCCCCCCCCCCATCTCCTGCTTTCAACTCTGTGCACATACCTGAGGTTGTCTGTCTTCGAGAATCAATGTATCTATTGAAGATTGTTCTTTGGACAGCGGAGAAGGGGTTGAGACTGCAACAGATTTGCATGCTTTTTGAACTGGGCCATGTGCAAATGGGGGAGAAAAAATAGATTTTGGTATTTTGTGCACAGCCACTGGTTTAGAGAGGTTATGAAAACACATTGTTTCTACTTCATGGATTGCTGCTGCAATCCACCTCCTCTGTGGTTTCATTATGAGATATAGTGTGCTTGTGAGCCAGAGTTTAAATATATACCAGGGTAGGCAATATAACCAGTACAGCCAACACAGCAAGTCTTCTATCACAATGCATGTAATGTTACATCATGGTTAATGGTAGATTAAGAAATGGTTTAAAATAACCACTCTGCACTGCATCACATTTTTTTTTTTTTTTTTTTTTTTTAATTTCTTACCCCACCCCCAACGAGGAAGTAAGGGGTATTATTTTTGGTTCAGTTTGTTTGTTTGTGTCTTTGTTTGTTAACACTCTAGCAACAAAATTATTGGTTGAATCCATGCCAAATTGGGTTTATAGACTGCCAGTGACCCATAATAGATCTGATTATATCTTGGTAACAGTCGGTCATAATAAAATTTTTTCATGAATTAAAAAAAAAAAAAAAATCTTCTTCCATTCTCTTATAATGGCTGAAATTTCAAATATCTGTAGCAGCAAAACTATTGTTTGAATTCACACAAAATTGGGTTTATCAATTGCTAGTGACCTAGAGTAGGTGCGACCACATTTTGGGAAAAGAAGGTCAAAATTAATTTTTTTATGAATTTAAAGAAATATGTAAAGTCTTCTGCCATTTACTTATATTGGGCAAAATTTTAAATGTCTATAAAACATCAATTTTGTTTCATTTTACTTCAAACTTGGCACATATATAGAGGCAATTGATATGCAGACATCTGTACATGCATAGACATAATGACATTAACTGAATCAATGCTAAAATCAGTGACAATATGTCAGAGGGGCAGGGTTTGTTACGCCTGGCACTACTTGTTTTATTTGAATTTTCCATAACACAATCATTGTTCAGAATTACCCCATTCTGGGTTAAGATCCCTCTGCTTCTTGTTTGTTTGTGTTGCCTCCATCTATTTTTCCTCCTTGCATCATCCCAAAACATAGCTTCCAAATAACAAAAATAATGCAGCAAAGAATGTGATTTGGATCGATATAAATGATATGTCAAAATATTTGTCTTACCAAAATATCCCTTGTAATATATAAAAATTCTTCAATTTAGAGTGCTGAGGAACAGAAATTTTATCAAATAGTTCCATAAACTGAATTATTAATATGACTCAAATGCAAATTTCTGTTAGTTGACCTCCTGATGGTGATGCAGATGTTGGTTCACAATTTCTCTTTTACTGTCTTTTATGTAAATTTATTGATGTGAATTTGCAAATTGTAGGC
>JAPTGZ010000022.1:4625381-4638231 GCA_029814645.1 Fowleria isostigma
ATAATGTTTTACCAAAAGGTGTATTCCTGATTTTTTTTTTCTCAAATAGTATTTCACCATATATGGCTGTCAGATATTAAAAGCAGAGTGATTTTGGTAAGACCTATTTAGATTTATCATACATGTATACAACGAAAAGTATGTTGTTTGCATTAAATTTTCCATAAAATAATTAGTTTGCATAGATTTTGAATGGTTCAAGAATGTCAGGCAGAATGGTTGGCTCTCATTAAATCTAGCTTTCTCTGAAAAAATTTTGGACACCTCTGTCATATAGTGTCCCATAGAAAATGTTGATTCTCAAAGAAAACTAAAGGTTTTGTGACAAATTTGTTGGGGTGTCCTCATTTATGCTGAGCGTATGTGTTACTAGGACTACCCATGGAATATTTTGTTTTTCCGATGTGTTGTTCTTTTTCCGATGGCTACATTTGTCAATACTTCCACAAACTTTGGGATAAAAAAACAGTAAAAATGTATAATTTAATCTTATTGGTTGTCCTTGTATGGGTTGTAGTCACCTCCACCTATCACAGCATCTGTTACATTTGAAAAAATGGAACCTGTTTTAATGGTAGTCAAATCACATCTTCAGTGGCATAACAGGGGTGTCAAAACTCATCATTAAGGATGGGGGGGGGTTCAAATGTCTCCTACTGATTTTGATTTGTGCCTGTTCTATAATGCACTTTTTTTTTTTACAAATTCAACACTTTGTTTACTGTTAAAAAGTATAAGTCCTGTAATACTTCAATTAATAAAAAATATTTTTTCTTAACCCTTAAAGACCCAAACACTAACAAGAGACCAAATTATCTACTCATCTAAACTGTTTAATAATGGTTTCTTCCATTAATCATATCAATCCATGTAAATAATTGGTTGTACAATGCAGTTTATCAACTATTCATGATCATCAGATATGACCCATTTGGACTTTCAGATGCTCTGTAGGTGAACATGGAAACACCGTCGTCTACAACATTGATTCACCTGTAAAACACATGGAGATGGATCAATGAGAGTGGATGGAGACACTTGGTTATGTTTAATTAATGCTTTATTTTACTGAAAAAGTAACTTTTTCTTTATTTTTTTCTGGTTTTGAAATAATAACTTTAGATTTTAATCTGAGCTTTGATGAACACCTACATGATCAGTGAATCAAATATAGGAAAATAGATGATTTTCACACAAAAAAATGCAAAATGCATAGGATGATATTATAATAAAATGGTGATGAATCATTGAAGAAGGCTTAAATAGAGAGAAGAAACACACTAGGTGTTTATGGGTTAAGAGGTTTTTTTTTCCTATGTAGACACTACCTTCCTGTAGTGCTTATAAGTTTCTACAAATAGTAATAACACACATGCATTGACTAAAATTGGAAAATGACGCTTTAGATAAGTGAGCTAGATTAACCTTTAACCTTTTTTTTTTTTAACTATAAAAGAAACTCCAACTATGTATGTCGCTGCAGGTTAAACCTCTTTTAGCAGCTGCTTTTTGGTCCTAAATTCATCAGAATACCTGTGGAGAAGCTATTTTGTAACTGTGCTTTAGACAATTTTAGGGTGTCAGGAAAATATATATTGAATGTGATACACAATATCTTAAAGTACTGTATATTCCATTGCCTCAATTTGTATTTTCCTTCTCATAAATTAAGACATTTCTATTATAAAAGGATAGCATACATTTGTTTTTGTTTTTGTTTTTTTACCAGAATGCAGGAAACGATTTGTTTAACAGTCAGTATTTTCAAGGTGAGGACCCCCTTGACCCTCTGCTAAAAACGAATGAGTCCTCTGAATATGCTGAATGCACACAGAAAAAACTAGTGTCCAAGGACAAGACCATTCACCAACAGTCGATACAAAGTTCACTCATATATTCCAGCTGCTTCAAATATAACCAATAATGTGACTTTATTTTTATTGAACCAAATCCTCTACAATGAAAATAGGCAAAATAATCCAAAAAAGAGGTCATGAGTGGCCAAAAGAAAACACACAGCAGCATCCAAATCAAATATTTTGTGAATATTAGCTATAGGTGTTAGCAGCAAATGCTAATTTCTGTTTTTGTTTCTGCTATTTCTCACCCTACGCTACATGCATAAGCCACCTGTCCTAGTTAACATAAATAATGGATGTAGCTAATGCAGTGTTTCCTTCTTGACAGATTGAGGGGACGGGACATGTGGTGACAAATTGTTGTTGTTAAGTTATGTTTTTGCTTGTGATACACAACGACAGGAGGCAAGCCACATAAACCCATGTAGTTAATGCGAGTGGGTCACATTATGTCACCATTAGCAAAAGCCAGCCCTGAAATAAATGCTGCTCCCTCAGGTGAAAGAGCAAGTCTTGACAGCACCTTCTGAAAAATGTAAATATTATATCAGCTGCTTTTCCTCACCCTCTACTGTAGGGGTGCTAATTTAGAGTTTGACTACACAGGTCCAATACAGTGTGACCATAGTTGGGTTTTTTTGAGTGTCATGTTGCTGAAGTTTGCACAATTACTTAGTCTCAACTCAAAAATATACACTCACTTTCTAACTTTAATCACCCTAAGATGATGGTTATGGTAAGAATATTAACCTTTAAAGACCCAAACAGCCAACAACAACCAAAACATCTACTGATCTAAACTGTCTAATCCCTGTTGATCCACTAATCCTATCAATACATGAAAATAATTGTTGTAAAATGCAGTTATTGATCTTTTCATGGTCATCGGATATGACCGATTTGGACGTTCAGAAGCTCTGTAGTTACTGTGGAAACACTGTCATCTTCTACAACATTGATTAACCCATGGAGTTGGCTCAATGGCGGTGGATTGAAACGCTTGATTTATATTCAGTTAATGACATATTTGCAAAAAAAATCTCATTTTCTTCAGTTTTCTCTGTTGCTGATACAATAACCCTCAACTTTAATCTGAGCTTTTATGAACATCTACATGATCAAGAAATTAAATATAAGAACATACCTGATGTTCACTGAAAAAACGCAAAATACAGAGGACTATGCTGTGATAAACTGTGATAAATCACTTAAGAAAATTAAAATATAGAGAAAAAAATCTTTTGGAACTGCCACAAAAGTAACACTGGGTCTTTATGGGTTAACTAGATGCAATAATCCCCTTCCTGAGTATCTGGTCTGGTCTTGGTTTTTACTTGGTCTCAGTCCTTCCAAATCTTGGTCTAGGTCTTCTTAAGTACAAAATTACTCTAGAGTCATTTGTCTCTACTCCTGAGGTTGTATTATTTATTGATTTGTATGTGAAATGTCATAGTTTTAACCCTTTATCGGGCAAGTGATTTTTTTGGTTTTTTTTTTTTGGTAATTTCATCATACATTCCAAGACAGTGACAGCAACAGTTACAGTGAGGACAGTGAGGCAACCATCTGTAAGGTTCACCTCTGCATGAACATGAGTGTGCCTGCTTTGTTAGGTACCATGAAGTAATGGTACTAATGTAAGGAATGGTGTTCAAAGTGATAATGTGTATGTTGGCAGGTGTCTGGATCAGCACTTATGTTGTTGTAATGTTCTAAAACACATGTTCCTTTCACCGTACATATATTTTTCTTGTATTTCTTTTAAAACATACACATTAGGCTTGTTTTTATTTATTTATGTTTTATTTATTTATTTTTTGCCACTTATGGGTAAGAAACCAGATAAAGTAACTTAATTGACATTGATTTTCTACATAACAAAGCAAAATGTTGGAAATGATCATAAAAGTAATAAAGTGATATGTCCTCCTTAGTGTGCTAAGGTGTAACTTTTGAATTTCAGAGTATTTCTATGAGTGCCCCATAAAGGCTTATAGGGAACAGCACATGCATGTCATTGAATTAAGTTCATTTTGTTCACTTCCCTCCTCCCTCTGGGTGCTGTGTCATTCATTTTCAGAAAGCATATGGACGACATGTTTGATGAAAGAGCCTTGTTTCCCTATGAATCCCCCTGTGTTAGCGCTGAAATTGAACAAAAAAGAATATTCTGGGACAGTTTGGAGCTAGAGTTGCCAGATCGGGCCTCGTTTCTCCAGTCTCAGTCTGTTTATGTGCTAGACCAGCTGTGATGCAGCCCTGTTTAGAGAGGCAGACGGGGTGCAACCTTTATTCTGAAAAGGCAGGCCCGTCGGGATGACGCTCGCTAAAACAGCGTCAGATGGCAGCAAAGCCTGTGGACATGAGGGGCATTTTGATGTGAGTCAACATAGTCCTCCACAACTTGAAGCGTGAGTAAGTTCAGAAAACAAAATAATGGGTTTGCTGTGCTGTCAACATAATGGTCTGTGTTTGTTTCTGTCATGAGTTGAGGAGGAAAAGAGGATTTGAGGGTTGAGAGGGCTTGCTGCAGTATTCCCAGAGCTCATCATTATTCTATCATCCCTCCGTAGTCAAGTATATCTCCCCTCTCGCCTCTTAGCATATACAGTACATCTACAGTAGTAATATCTCATCTGGAGTCCGGCTGATTGTTATTCATAGCAATGCAGAGCAGAGTCACGCTGAGCATAGTTTGGGCTGTATACAGATGAGAGAAGGAACGAGAGATGGAGAGAATTGGAGAGAAAAATGATTACTTCTGTGTAGTCAAACAGTTTCAAAGCCGATGCTCCCCCTTCTGTCAAGAGATGAGGCTCACACTGAATCTGAGGGCAGACAGACACCGAAGATCTTTTCCTGTTTTCCAAACTCCTCATCATGTTCTCTCACAGAAAACTTTTTTTCCCTGCTTGTGTACGACGACTCAGAAGTCTTCCTCTGCCTCAAACTTTGCATGAACTTCCTTTGTTTTTACAAAGACTTCTGGGAGTTGAGAGCAAAGGCGAAATCTTTTCAGATTGTCTCATGAAAATCTCTAGCGCCTCACTTTTGAGGTTGTGGCATTGCGCGTCGCTGGTGAAAAAGTTTTTCGAGGCTTCTGTGAGGTTGCTGAAACAGTAAAGACACTTAGTTGAGTGAGAACTCGGCATCCGTCATCTGTCATTTAACAGCTTGGATTTTAGGTTTTGTTCCTCAGATGGTGGTGATGAATTCACCAAAATAATCAGGAAAAAATATCGAGTGCAGAGAGCCAGGTGTGTGTGTGTGTGTGTATGTGTGTGTTTTCTAGGTTATTCTAGGCCAAAAATCCCTTCTTAACCACTCTTGTACCCATTTATCCTTAATGATTGAAGAGGATTTCACTGAAGCGATCAGTTTAAAAATCTGTTTAACCTTTGTCCTAGCCCTCAGATACAATTTCCTCTCCATGATCATACTGGAATAAATAAATAAATAAATAAATAGATAAATCAACAAAGGACTTACAGACGGGGAAAAAATTATTGGATGTTTTCTTCAATTTCTTGTTCATTTTAATACCTGGTACAATTAAAGATATGTTTGGACAAATATGGACAAATACGATGATAACAACAAAAATAGCTCATAAGAGTTTCACCCATAAAGACCCAGCACTACTTTTATGTCAGTTCCCAAATGAAATTTTTTTTGATATTTAAGTATTTTTAACCCTTAAAGACCCAAACATCCAACATCTACCAAAATCATATACTGATACAAACTGTTAAATACCTTTTGATCCACTAATTCATGTCAATAATTGGTGTAAAATACAGTTATTCATCTTTTCACAGTCATTAGATATGACCCATTTGGACATTCAGAGGCTGTGTAGTTACCGTGGAAACACTGTCATCTTCTACAACATTGATTCACCAGTAAAACCCATGGAGTTGGATCAGTGGCAGTGGATGGAGACACTAGGTTTATGTTCGGTTAATGAGAGATTTTGCTGAAAAAGCCACTTTTTCTTCAGTTTTCTCTGTTTTAGATATAATAATCCTCAATTTTACTCTAAACATTTATGAACATCTACAGGATTAGTAAATTAAATGTTGGAAAATACCAGATTTTCGCTGAAACACAGAAGATAATATTTGAATAAATGTTGTTAAACCACTTAAGAATGGTTAAATATAGAGAAAAATTTATTTGAGAAGTGTCACAAACATCACACTGGGTCCTTATGAGTTGATTTAATTTAACTGTCTGTTTTAGTCACATGATACACACAGAAGTTAGTATTTGATTGCAGAACCATTGTTTTTGATGACTTTTGATTGTCTAATCATTTTTTCCGTGACTGTAGGTTCCCATTAGAATAAAAACCAGGCGGTCCTTCTCAGTGGATATGCATCATGTACACACAGATACAATGGATAATGTCACAACAGGGAGTGAAAAACATGTTAGTCTTTAGTCGCAAAAAATAGATTTGTCTGTCACAAGGGATTGGAGAGATCATTAATGTGACTTAATCCAATCAGAAAGGTACGAGTAATCCAGTCACACTGTGAAAAATACCTTTGTACCATTAGCGACATCATTATGATTAGAGTGTGATGCTTTTAGCACTGAATCATTGTGCCGTATGAAAAGGAAGTGCTTCACTTCAGTTAAATAAAACATCAAATGACTAAGAATTAATCAGGAAATGTCATGTATGTCAATTTTAGTGTGTGGTTTTCTCTGGCTTGAACTGATAGTTGTGCCCATGGAGATTAAATGCAATTATGCTGAGTAGAATTTAACTAAATATAGAAGTACAGTGGAACCCTCAACGATGATGTCAGTCAAACTGATGACATGAAGCGGTTGATTATTATAACCCAAGGTTACTTGTCTTTCTGTATTTATCATGCAGATCAACCTCTACTAATTAATGCTTTTTTACAGTATTTGTGGTATGAATATTAAGTAACGAAAGAAAGCATTGCTACTGAATTTTGTTGACTTTAATTATTTCACTTCATCATAGTCGGCAGCTTCTGCAATCTAAAGAGACTTTTTAGGACATAAATAGAAAAACGAAACTGTCTCGAGCCAAAGATATCCTTATACAGTTGCAGAAAAAATTATTAGACCATCAAAAGTTATCAAAAACAATGGTTATGCAGACAAGTACAACCTCCTGTGTGTATCATGTGACTAAAACAGACAGAAAAGAAAACATTGTCTAAAAGCACTGTTTTTGTCAGTACAATATCATAGATATTGATGTAAGAACTCATGTGATTTTGGTTATTACCAAGAAAACCATGGAAAATGGATAGATATCAGCTCTGAAATTAAACTCTGATGAGCTATTTTTGTTGTCATTATATTTGTCCAAACAAATGTACCTTTTGTTGTACCAGGCATTAAAATTAACAAGAAATTGAAGAAAATATAGGGTGGTCTAAAAAATGTTTCCGTGACTATATGTTTCCTCAAAGTAATGACAGTTTAAGAAGCTTTTTCAGATTAGTTTATACTGAATGTGTGGAGAATAAATGAGTTTCAGTGCATTACAGAACTAAATAAAACTGTGGTATTTGTCATTATTTTCCTTTTGCAGCGAAAATCAAACTGGTATGTGAAGGCTTTCTTTACAGTGAAAAATACAGACAAATATCTTCAGTGTCATAAAATTAAAAAGTAGTCTACTTTTACTGCTACTGCTGTTTGAATTAATTTGGTGTATAGTCTCCATTTTTTCAGCTGCATCACATCAGAATCACATTATGGTTGTAGCAATAATAGAAAAATGTTTTAAAAAAAAAATGTTATTCATTGCTTCATGGTTTTTGACAAAACCACATTGAGCCACTGGAAAAGGGCCCAAGAGCCAGATGTGGCCCCAGAGTCACAAGTTGCCCACCCCTGCCCTTGAAGATTTAAATGCGGGGTCTCAAACTCATTTTAGTTCCGGGGCCACGTTCAACCCGATAAGATCTGAAGTGGGCCGGACCAGTAAAATAATAGCAGTAAAAAAAGTAAGATTACTTTATAAAAATGTTTACATCTACAAACTGTTTTTAAAAATGTGAATAACATGAGTAACGTGAAATATCTTAGGAAAAATTTGTGCAATTTTAAAAATATTAATTCTGAGTTTATCATTTACACATGTTCATTACACCTTACAGATCACAGTGGATCCACAAATACACAAAACATTTAATAACAGGCAGAATATTGGTCAAAATGCATTTATTTTTTTTTTAAGACGTTTTAGGTTATTCACATTTTTTTGTGAAAGGATAATTAATAAATGTCAAAATCTTCATGTAATTTAACTTTTTTACACTAAAACAAATAGGAAACATTTTGTCATAAGGGTAATTCTGTATTTTACTGGTCTGACCTGCTTAAGATCATTTTGGTCTGTACATCCTTGATTGTTAGTATCTTTTTTCTTTTTTAAATTTGTTTCGAGCAGAAGAAAAAACAAAACAAATCATTTTTGCACGTGCAATAAACCAATAGATACATTAATCAATAAAGACGATCAAGACAATATAGCAACTGACATGAACACTCGCAAAAACACAAAGGTTTAATACAGTGTTTACAGTTTTTGTTTCTGCTCAAAAAGGAGTGGGAAGAGGAAAATTCATTAGATCCCACCCCATTTTACATCCATACAACTTAACACATTACTTTAGCTTCCTTAGAAATAATCTTACATTTATTTAGAGTCTTAATAATGTAAATAACAGATAATAAACAGACTGGGAAAACTGAAGTGTACTCCACATAGCAGCTATTTAATTGATCATCTTTATAATTTATAATCATTACATACCAACATGGTAAAAAAACAAGTGCATACCAACAACAAGCACATACCAGCGTGTTTCTGTGTCAATTTTGCATTTCACAAATTCATCCTGTGCCTGCTTTGGCCCTCAGACCATATGTTTAAGACCCCTGATCTAAATTGAACACTGTAAGCAAACTAATAAATTTTTACCACTTTATTTGTTTTTGATGCCTTTGATTACTGTTAAGCGTTTTGAAATTGTTTTGAACCCCTCAGAAAAAAAATCTATTGTGGGGTATTAACTATTCAATATGTGGAAATACAGGGATATTAAATGTCGTTAATATTAAAGGGTTGCTGTCTTGCAAAGGAGAAAAACAGTGCGGTTTATGTTCCTGGCATTGATCAGTTGTGAGGGAACATGTCACTTGGATAGATTTCCTTTTTGCACATAAATCCCTCAGAAAGAGCACCAAAATGCTTTTATTGACCCTGGCTGCCTCTTGCCTCTGTTGTTGCAGGCAAAGTATTGAACACGGACCTGCGCCACTACCTCAGTCTGCAGTTTCAGAAGGGCTCGCTGGACCACAAACTACAACAGATCATACGGGACAACCTCTACCTACGCACCATCCCCTGTAAGTACACGCTACACTCCAGATCGCTTTCACAGCACTTAGAAATCCTGCGAGCACAAAGCAAGCCAGCAATGTACAGTGCAGCCTATTTTCAGTACATATGCATGTATTTGAAGCACCTTAGGGGACTGATGGGCAACACACCGAACATTCAACCCACTAGAAGCAGCACTAATGTGCAACCTCTCTGCTGAAGCTACAACTCCATACGCACAATACACACAAACACTTTCACACAACGCTGTCACCCTCTTTGTCATCTTCTGAAAGCTTCCTGTCACACACTCTATAAACACATGCATATACACGCTTTAATGTCACCATAGCAACCAGGCCAAGGACATCTCTCCAACCCCGATGTAACTTATTTACTTCCATACCATATCATCATAATGATCAAAGTCATATTATTTCCATAAATAACCCTATGTGCTCTGCCGCTGTTTTATCCTGTCATTGTGTTCAGTGAGACCATCATCCACTGAAATTAGTAAAGGACTGAAGAATAAAAAGATTGATAATGCAAGAAATTGTCTACTTACATCCAGTAAGTATGTATGAGACCGTAGATTAATTTCTGTAGGTTTTTTATTTAACATTAATTTTGCAAGTAGGGTTTTGCGTGTGTATCCTGTTGAGTTTCTGTATTCATAGCACACTAGTTTATTCTATAAATTGTTCACAGTTAAGTCAAAACATATTACTACTATAACAGGCTTGAGTTTCCCCTCAAATTGTCTGAACACATTTACAGGTTAAACAAATGTTTGGAGCTTTAACCAATTAAGACCCAGTGCTACTTTTGTGTCAGTTCATAAATTATGTTTTCTCTCTATTTAACCTTTCGTAAGTGATTTATTAGCCTGGTCAGCCATCCATCTTTCTCAATGAGAAATCCATCTTGAATCACGGGGCTTGATTGATTGATTGATTGGTTTATTTTAAGCTTGCACACTCAATGTACAGTATTGTTTCAATTCACAATAACAGAAATAATACAGTATCCACATATTATCATTATGTGTACACAAATATACATAAATATATACAATCATTCACTATTAATATACACTTATAGGAGCCCGAATATATATATATATATATATATGTATATATATGTGTGTGTACACATATATATATAAAATTTCACATGTTCTTTAATGTTTTTCACACTGACCGACATGACCAAGGAGTAAACATTGCCTACTACCAGAGGGAGCTCTAGGCTTGTGACAACTACCAGTATCTGCTACACCGGTTTGTTCTTCAGTGGTTTCAGTTCTTCTTTGTTGATGTTGTAGCATTTTTTTACTACTACTCACTATCGTAAAACCAACCCTCCCTCTACAAATGTGCATTTATTTTTAATGAAGGTAAAAAAAAATAGTGATGGCGCACTGGGGCACAGTGGAATGGGAAACTTTATCCGAACATTGAAGTTTCAGACATTTGTTTTGACTTCACGGAGGAGGTCACAGAACTGAAGCTGCTATTTAGCTCTGCAGCTAGTGACATAGCAACGCGATGCTAATGGTTGCAGACAGCTTCAGCTTATCGGTTAGTTGTGCAGCAAACGAACACCCAAAAACTCCTCCAGGTATCCCCCAGTGGGATCCGTTCCCTGCTGACAGATCCTCCCTGGTCCCAAACGCATGGGACTGGTTGACACGCCAGAGATCGTGGACTCAGCTGCACAGCTAACCGATAAGCCAAGGCTGTCTGTAGCAGCTAAGACGCTAACTTTATTTAGCTGGTGAGTGAATTGTGATGCCACGGTGTTCTACTGAACATCTGAGGAACTCTTTTGTACCGGTTGTTTATTTTTATAATGAAAATATTATTTAGAATTGTATTGAACTGCTATTGTTGTTGTTGTTCCAAGGGTTTGTATCAGAGTCTAGAATGACATTGTGTTTTTGTATCTGTGTTATGAATTCATGGCATTTTTATTTACCCATTTGAGGATGAATAAAGACATCCATCTATCCATCTAAGCCGTAAGTTTAAGAGCTAACCGGTGAACAAACATCAACAGCCACCTGTCACTGCTCCAGCCCCGTTAGCATTAGCATGCTATCTTTCCAGGGCTAACATTTACTGTTCAAGAATCACAAGTAGCATAAACACCAGTTACAACTAGATTCAACTGACTAAATTTTGTGTCTACAATAAAAACACAGTCCTGAGGCAGACAAATATAATAAACTGAACAAACATACACCTACGGGACAAACAGCTGTGATTACTGTAATGATACACATGTATATGATATTTTAATGTGTAATGATAGTGAGTATGCTAACGTCTCCACTAGCCAACAAGCATCCAGGCATCGTTGATAAAATAAGTTCATAAACGAATAAACACTGTTACAACCAATTGCACCATCAAGAACACTACAACACATTGTTATAACATGCCGTCCAAGATGAAATGTCTGTTCTTGGTCTCGGATTTTATAAAATAGATTTCCCCCCGAAAAATGTAACTTAGGATACATTTTTTGAATGGTGCAACTTTGCGGAGTGACTCATACTCCAAAAAATATGGTAATTATAATATTATCCTCTGTATTTTGTGTTTTTTTCTGTGAAAATCATGTGTTTCCCAATATTTAATTTACTCATCATATGGATGTTCAACAAAACTCAGATTAAAGTTGATGATTTTTTTAGCAGAAATAGCGAGAAGTGAAGAAATAGTTAATTTTCCAACAAAGATACGGAGATGACGGTGTTTCCACAGTAACTATACAGAGCCTCTGAACATCCAAATGGATCATATTTGATGACCATGAAAGGATGACAAACTGTATTTTACACCAACTCTTTACATGTATTGATAGGATTAGTGGATCAATAGGTGTTAAACAGTTTAGATCAGTACATGGTTTTTGACACTGGTAGCTATATGGGTTAAAGCTGGATATAAATAAGAAGGCTACTGAAAATATATTTTCTGATGAAGGTTTAAGTCACATATACGCCATGCATAATGTAATCAGTGATGTAAATGGTTCAATGTTTATTTTCTTGTAAACACATTTAAGAGCCACGCACAAGTGTCTTCTGCTATTTCACTTAGAATTGCGATGACAAACCAATTATGTTCTTGGGGGCAGCCATGGCTGAGATGGCTAGAGAGTCAGCTAGTGACTGAAGGGCTGCTGGTTCAATTCCCTGGACTGGCGAAGAGTTGTTGGCTGATGGATGTTCCCTTTAGCAAGGCACTTAATCCCACATTTGCTCCCTGGGAACCTGATATGGGTAGCCCACTGCTCCTAGCGTGCACTGTGTGTGATGTAGTATGATCTAGTGACAGGTCAAAAGCAGAAGACAAGTTTCAGTGTGTGGCGCATGTTTACATGTGACAAATACTGACAAAATAAAGATTTTATTCTTATTAGATGTGTGAAAAAATATCGATACAGCAATAAATCACAATACTTTGACCTCCAATACAATATCAATATTTTAACCCTTGATATCAATTTTTTTGAAAAAAAAAAAAAAAATTCTTTGCAACATTAGTTTAATTCACAGGAGTGTAAATGACAAACTTGATGCACTTTATGCTTTTATGCA
>JAPTGZ010000022.1:4672426-4682477 GCA_029814645.1 Fowleria isostigma
GCCGGGGGGGGGGGGCGGCCCATGCTTTCATCCACCTCCTTCTCTTCCTCAACCTTCCCGCTGCTTTGAGGAAGATGAGCGTAGCTGCATTAACCCAGTTTGTTGTGCATCGTCGTTGGCACATCTGAGGAGATCAGGCCAAGCTCGAGAGAAGCCCATTTATCACAAAAAAAAAAGAAAAAAAAAAGCTGTTGCGGTGTGACTGTATCGCGCTGTAAAGCTGCTGCAATGACTGTGATGTTTTCCTCAGAGCCCTCTGTTCTTCCTGGCACGCACGCCATTGTCAGCTCTCCTTCTTTGTACAAGCTATAAAAAGATCTTGATAAACGCTGCTCTTACTGTACAGCATTTGTGATGTCTGCATGTTCACATTTAAGTACATCAAAGGTTCATAATACCGTGGTCCCATAGGCAGCTGGGCCCAAATGAATATAAGATCAAGTTTGTAGAGGCTAATTATATTGCTGAAAATCCCCATTTCCCAGTGGTATCTCTCCTTATTCTTTAATTAATCTAATTATAAATCACGGTTTAGCTGAGTACGCTCAATGTGATGACTGCTTATTGTAAGAGTTGAGTAAATATGTGACCTTTATAAATAGATTCCACCAAATTTAATGTATTATTTTTATTATTATTGTGTAAAACCTTTTTGGCAGAGCAGCGTTTTTAAAAAAAAAAACAAACCCAACTAATCATAACAAATAATATGGATATAAATTTGTATGCACATTATTTATAATCCTGATGGAGGTCCAATAATTATTTATACTCTAAATTGAGCTCCTCATACTGCTCACCAGTGATACATCCATGGATCATCCTACGAACTAAATGAGCAAATAATTTAACAAAGTTTTGCTCTCTCGCCCCTCTCTTTGCATAGCACTGTTATCCCTCTGAATATTCATAATCCACAACACAAGGTTTTTCTCCATTAGGGAAAAAAAAAGCAAGCTGAGAGACAGATAATTGCTCTATTCAATGATCAGTGTAATTAGTTGCTGGCAAATTCCAAGTGAAGTGATCTTAATGTTACATGAGTCATGACAGCCCTGTGGTGCAGTTGTCAAGGGAAAACAAAGCAGGGGGTTAAGAGATGTGAAACTCATGTAGACCTCTGTAACTTGTAAATAGTCAACGATGAGTGCTGGTGTGTGTGACATTTAGGAAATTCATTTTTAATTTAAGTTTGGTGATGTGGGATTAGGGTAGACATAGTAAATTATTTTACTTAGGCTACGTTTCAGACTGCAGGCAAATGCGTCCCAACCTGTGGCCGATCTGTTGAAGACGGTTTGAACCGCACAAATCCGACCAAGGCCACTTTCATATGTGGTTCTAAATCCAAGAGGTACCAGATATTTTGCAATGCAACTTCATTCTGAGCGGCCAGGTAATGTTTATCCGACCTTTACATCATTGAAATGTTACAAACGTCACAATTCTGCATGAGAAGGTAGAGCGGCGGGAAAAATCTATTTAGGGAGACTGGGGTGATTTGTGCCAGTGGGGACGTACCACCTCTTGTTTCTAGAAAACCATGGAAGAAATTGGTCATTTGAATGCATATTTTTGAAGAGCTATTTGATTTACTCATTCTGCAAAGAACAGAGATAGATAGCATAAGAGGTAAGCACATTTTAGCTCAAAAAACAATTTTCTGCCTTTCAAAGTAAAATTTCTATAATCAAGTTTTTTTTTATTATTGTGTCTGAACAATTATAGACATGTTTGAAAACATTTTACATGTGTTTTAGTACTTAAGTAGGTTATACAATGAGTCTATACAGTTAGCATGATGTTAGCTTTAAACTGCTGGATCATGCTAGTTTTTCATGAGGGGAGATGGGGTGGTTTGTGCCAAAAAGCCAGGGTTAAGTTGTACCAGTGGCACAACACTAATTTCAGTGTTGAGTTTGCATTATGTTATTAAAGTGCAGTTTTTAAGTTGCCTAAGTCACAATGGGATGGTGAGAAATTGACCTAAGTCATTTTATTCTTATAAGTTACATAACTGACAGACAGCATTCTATGTATGTCAACAGGAATCTAGACACTAGAAAATATGACTTATGTCAATAATTTATTAGGATAAAAATATCTAAATAAACTTTCCTTTTTTTTTTTTTTCATTGAATTTTTCTTGCTTTTATATATCATTGCAGTTTGAGAATAAAATATTCTGTTTCACTTCAATAATCACTGGCATAATTTACTCCAACATATTCACCCCAAAGGCACAGCTTACCCCATACCAGGGGAATGTTGTGCCACGAGACCACTTTTTTTCAAAAGCCATATTTTCTAAACAGTTTATTTCACATCCAAAGTTATTGTTCCCAGGGATGAACCACATCCTGAAATGTATTTACATACTTAAGTTAGAGGCATTACTGTCATGGCCTCACTTTAAAGTCACTTTGAGTAAAAACTGGCACAATTCACCCCTTCCATATACACAGTGCGCCTGCGTGGTCACATATTATGTCAGGACTTCTTTTACGCATGCAGGTCACTTCAAGGTTACATTCAGTTCATACTCAAAACTGATAGAAGTTGTATTTAATGTATAATATGAACACAAGAATTCAGATTTCACCCAAAAATTTAAATTGTGCATTAAGACCTGCTGTCAGAATGTTTTAAGTCTCCTTTGACAGAACTTATACCTATTTATCATGCAGCTTTACTTTATTGAACACCTTTTTCTATTTCTAGGTGTCTTTATTCTTTCTTTCATTCATTCATCTTGTGAACCACTTTATCCTTGAGAGGGTTGTGGGGGTGCTGGAGTCTCTCCAATCTACCTATGGGGTAGGAGGAGGAGGGGTAGACCCTGGATGTGTCACCGGTTAATCACAGTACTGACATATAGAGACAAACAACCAGCCACTTTCACATTCACACCTATGGGTGATTTAGATTAACCAGTTAACCTATCAGTGCATGTATGATGATGGATGATGGGAGGAAGCCAGAGCACCCATGGGGAGAACATGCAAACTCCACACAGAGAGGTCTAGCCCATCGACTGGTGTTGGAATTGTACCCAGGACCTTGTGAGGTGACACGTTGCAGTGTTTTTTCTTGTTCAGCAAAAAAAAAATTGTGAAAGGACAAAAAAATGTGTTAAGTGCTGTTTCTTTCCCCCTTCTAAAATAGTGGTTTTCTTAATATCAGGGCAAATAATTAAGAGTGAACCATTTGCGCAGCTTCTCAATTTAAGCAAACTACAGTCATACTGTCTGAATGCTCAATTCAAATGCTTTGCTGAATATGATTTTTTTGTGTGGTTATTCACATTACAATTTAAATGCACCATCACACACAGGGACTGCAGATGAAAAACAGCCATTAGTCTAACTGTGGTGCATTTATAGCAATGTGAATTAATGTACAATATCCTGGTTAAATAAACCAATAAATGAAGTAAACTCTGAGTTTATGGAAATAAATATGGAACTGTCACATTTTGATGATGTAAAAAGCCAGATGAAATGTGACGGGACTGTTCAGGTTAAAGTTGCATTGCAAAACATCGGATATGTATCTTAGGAAAGTGACCTGGGTTTGAGTGGAAAAAAAAAAAAATTGGGCTGTTCAGACTATCATAAAACAAATAGAGATGGATCATAAAGGGACAAAGATTTGAGCAGATTTAGACCACTTGTACCTGCAGTGTGAATATAGCCTACATCCACTTGGAATAGTAGTGTTTTTTATTCTTGAATTAAACACAACTTGTTAAATGTGTCTTTTTTCCCCCTAATGTTTCAATAGTTGGACATTTAAAGAAAAATAGTCCATCAAAATGTGTTTTCCTCATTGATTTAATTATTTTTTTCTCTGTAAATTGGGCTATTATCAAACATATTTGATACCAGTTCCTAAGAAATACGTTCATCAGTAGAGAAAAGTAAATTGTAATCATACTTTTCCACCTGTTCATTAACTTTTTTTATTTCACTAAAAGAGATTTTAAAATCTAAAAAATGAGCATATTTACGGTACTCCCGCTTGAAGTTACCTGTTTACATAATATCACTAATAAAAATATACAAACTAAGTCCTGGTGTCATGAAAGTATTGAAGGCATCCAGCATTAAATACAATACAATGGCTAAAGGCCTTGTCACACCTTGGCAATTTAGGCAGCGTATACCAATGTATGACAAATTTGGCAAATAAGCTGGCTAATGTCAGATAAGTTATGAGTAAGTTTTACATAAGTTAAGAGCACGCTGGTATAAGTCATAGTACGATGAGGTCATCAAGAAATTCTGTGCATGCATAAAATTTTTCTACATATGCCAGCATACGTGTCATACGTGGCCATAAGCTGCAGGTAAATTATATGATTATGACACATTCACACATTACTTATAAGTTACTCATAAGTCAAAAAAGGTCAAGATAATGTCTAGTGTGTCCAAAACTTATTTGTAACCTATGAGTAATGTTCTTTGAATGTATGTGTAACTTATATTGAACTTATCGCCAACACATATTGACGTGTTCTGGATGACCTTTTTTCACCTCTTCCAGAAAATAAGGAAAAGCATTTCAGCACCTCCCCTCTGGACAGCGATCTGTCTTTGTTGTGCAGCAGGAGACAATGCCTATAATACCTAATGTCAGCATAATCTACAAATTTAAAATTACATTTAAAAAACTAACAAACAACCCTGCAAAATACTGAAAATATTAAGGGAAAATGGGAATTGGAAATAAATATAATTACAGATGATGTATGGGAAGAGATGTGTATAAACTGTCATAAAGGAATTAATAGTCAGTTATAGAAGGAATTCAAATAGAAATTAAAAATAAGGTATTTTAATACACCTCTTATAATTTCAATGTATGTGAAAGAACCCTATGTGAAATAATCTTGGAGAAAATGTGGAAACTTCAGAGATCATTCACATGTCCTTTGGGACTGCCAAGTAATCCAAGGATTCTGGGAGAGAGTCAAAGATGAAATGGACATAATTTTACAAGTGAACTCCCCATTAAACTCACTGATATTCTACTGAAGTTATACTTAAGGAGACATATAGTTGATCACCAAGAAGATGATAACTGTCAACTGGAAGGATCCAAAACCACCAACTATAACTCAGTGGATACAGAGACTGAAAAGGGTCTACATGATGGACAGAATGACTGCAAGTCTTTAACTAAGAATGGACATGTCTGAAAAAAGATGTAACTTTTATTTTGTATCTGGATAATTGATGGAGGCCTATGTCAGAGTTTGTTTTGTTTTGTTAAAAATTTAAAAGTGTTAAATAAAAAGTAAAAAAAACAAACAAACAAACAAAAAACTAAGATAAAATAAATTTAAATTAGTACTCATTATTAATTTTACAAAGCTACAGAGAGCAGCAGCAGGGGGATGAAAGAGCTGCATATATCTTCATAACCAGCCGGTATAAAAGTCAGGTTTGGAGGAGGAACCTGTCAGCACTGGTCCAGACACCGTGGAAGATTCAGCACCAGAATACCTTCTATTAGTTCTCTGATGGTGCTGATACTGCCATGTGGTTACTGTTCAATCCTCGCCTTGTTATTGGCTAAGACATGGACAACACACTGCTTTTGCTTGGTATAAGTAATTCATAAGTCATCAAAACATTCTACTTGAGTTACATATATGCTCAAAGTTTAAAAAACACTGATAGTTCAACTTATGCCAGCGTTTTGATATGTTGACACGCACTACCTGAATCGTCAAGGTGTGACAGGGCCTTAATATTTAAAAAATATTTGACTTTTTTTCAAACAGAACTATTTTCATTGCTCTCATACTGTTTCTTCTTTGTTCTTTTTGTGTTACTCTATAAGGCAACTACTACGGGACCCCAAAGCCTCCAGCAGAACCCAACCTGGTGCAGCCGGACCTGGTGGATCAGGTGCTCTTTGACGAAGACTTCGGTGGTGAAGTCCCCAGGAAACGCACCACCTCGGTTAGTAAGATGGACAGGAAGGACAGCGCAGTCCCCGAGGAGGAGGATGATGATGAGAGGCCACCGTTGGTCAATGGATTGCCCGGTCAGTAAATGTCAAAGCACCCGATGTCATGTTAAGTAACGTGGGGTCTGTCATGGTCTGTTTGTCCTTTGGCTGAATCGTCACATGAGGTCAATGTCAGTGTTTTTCTTACAAGGATTAAAGTCTGGGGCTTAACACACAGTTTGTACAGTTTGACACGGTGGATTTTTGAGAACAGATACTGTACACCTGTCTTGTTTGAATACATCCTCCAAAGTAAACGGATCACCTTCCTTAATCTCCCTTCCCATCTGCTGCTTAATGTATTTGTAAATCAACACTGAACTTCTGCAATCCCAGTCTTTACTTGTTTTCCTAATCAGGTGCCAGGAGAATACAACATTTGGTTCAAACAATATAAAAGAAATGCTGCTGAAAAGATCAGTTTAATTTTTATTTTTTTTTTCAAAATGGATAATTGAACAAATATAGCAACACAGACTTCTCTGTTTGTTGTTTGGCTTTTGAATCTCCAGAATAAAAGTGTTGCCATTGCATATTTCACTTGACAACTCACAGATCTGTATCATCTCAATGTTTCTGTACCAAAAATGTATTTTATGACACCATTTTGAGATATGTAACCAGTGTTACACTATTTTCGTCTTTCAGAAATTGCAGCATTATAACAACATTTATCACTGACAGCACTTAAGGGTTAGGACTAACAATTACCTGGGCTCAATTTATTTAACCTATAAAGACCCATTTAGCCATCAGCGTCCAAAACCATCTACTGATAGAAATTGTTTAATACCCATTGATCCACTAATCCTATCAATGCAGGTAAGTAATTATTGTAAAAAGCATTTTGATATCTTTTCATGGTCATCAGATATGACCCATTTAGACATTCAGAGGATCCGTAATGAACATGGAAATACCGTCACCTTCTACAATATTAATTTACCAGTAAAACCCATGGATTTGGATCAGTGAAAATGGATGTACACACTTGTTTTTACATTCAGTTATTGATATCTTTGTTGAAAAAAAACCAAACAAAAGTATCACTGGGTCTTTATGAGTTAAACAAAAATCTGCAAAAAATGGCTAACAGGTTATCTATTAATATTAAACCAGACCATTTTTTTAAACAATTGTTTTACTGTAACCAGTTTTGTTTTGTTTTGTTTTGTTTTGTTTTGTTTTGTTTTGTTTTGTTTTGTTTTGTTTTGTTTTGCACAAGCTTAAAAATGTTCAGGACCTGTATTGTTAATAGATGCTTTTGTGGTGAGACTTGGTTTGCAGAAATATCCATTCATTCATTTTCTGATCCAATAAATCCTTGAGATGGGGCACTGGAGCCTGGCCCGTCGAACAAAACAGTAACAAAACTTATTCAACTCACTCAATACAATCTACAGTAATTTGGAGTAGGTCATGTTTAGTCCATGATCAGGTTTTTTTTGTTTAAAAACCACATCTGCATCACAGTTTTGTAAACTACTAAATGCTTCTTTGGTGGAACGGTGTCCTTCCTCATTACTAGTTTTCCTACCGTCACCATGACCCACAGTGAACTCAGTTTTCTCAACAGGCAAGATAAAAAATAACAAGTGTTACGAGACATGAGTTGCTAGAGGTGTTTTGTATCAAGCTGGTGTGCTGTTACCAAAATTAAAGAATTCACTTATTCAGCTGTTGATAAACCTGCCACTTGCCTTTACTGCTCCATAAAAATAAATCACAGGTCACCTTGAGAAAGTCTCATCTACAGAGCAGGACACTGTGGAAGTGATCAATCAGCAGTACTCCTCAGCTCTCCAAGGAGCAGATCTGTCCTTACTGCTCACAATGAGAACAGCCACAGAACTAGGTTACATACTGAGCATCATACCTGGGTTTTTACAGGAAGAGAATTAGGGTTAACATAGAGACAAGTCCAAGCTCAAAATGTTTTTTTGTTTTTTTTAAAGAATGAAATATTGTTTTGACAGTCATGGCTCAAAATGGTGCTTTCTCAGCTGTACAAAGGATCTACAGAAATCCAAAGTCTGTTTACCCAACCGCTCTGTCATATTGAAATCAAACACAAAACGATGCCCCAACATCCCGGAGTTCTTTTTATGGAAAGAAACCAGTCACAAATGACTGCTCAGCTACAGCCCACAGCTGTGGCAGAGGAGTCTCAGAACAGCCATAGATGGGCAGAGTTATGGCCGAATGAAAAAAGAGGTTAATGGAAAATGTGAGCTCTAAGTCTCTAAACTCTTGACTGCAGCTTTCCCCATCTTTCCTCGGACTGTCCTTATCAGCCCCCCCCCCCCGGTACCTCCATGACTCGTTTCATCAAGTGTGCTTTCACCCTGCTGTGAACTTCACTGATGACCTGAGCCTCACTTGAGGTTCTGCCCTCAGGCTGGTGCAAAGTGTTTACACAGCTAAAGTACATACGGGGTCAACTACATGTACAACACATGTGCATTATCACTTGGTTTTATCCTCTAAGAGTGAAGTGCATTGTGTTGGTGTTTGGATTGGAGAGTACAGAAGACCGCTTTATGTTTTTTTTTGCAAACATCCAACCATGTTTCCATGGTTTTAATTTCAGCAATTTTCAAATCAATTTAAAATTCAGGTGAAATTATGTTCAGGAAACACATCCCCCAGATACGTCTTTTGGCATCATCCTCTATTGTGACGAGGTTAGCTCGACATAAAAAGAAAGAGATGAAAAGACCTCGTGTTTCATCCTTTTATAACCATCTTCTGAGGAAAGGCATGAAGCGCTAAGTGAATTAAAAAGGCCTTTGTTGTATGTTCTCATGTTTATTGTTGAGCAGTTCTTCATTAATGAGCTTGTGTCAACAAATGTAATAGAATAAATGTAAAGAGCAGCAGTAAAGTCATATCATACAGAAAGCGCCGTAGGACTCAAATGGCCCTTTCTAACGGGAATCCCTGCCTCTGTTGTTGCAGCCCACAAGGAATGTACACATAAACGTCAGCATAAATATTAGTACTGTGTGCACATGCAAATGCAAAACAGCCCTTTGGTGAACACACGCATGCAAATGTTATGAGTGACATCAGCCTCGCCTTCGCTTCCCTGCAGCGGGCTGGAAAGCATCGGAACAGAGGTGTTTCTGCAGGCTAACCTTCCGCTCTGTCTGCTCTGTTTTCTCTCTGTTTTCCCCGTCCTCCACTCCTCTCTCTCCAGAGCACAAAGAGGGGGCAGACTGGAGGAAAGCAGTGCCCAGCTATACCCAGTCCAGCAGCAGCATGGACTTCCGCACATGGAGCTCTCTGCCGCGTGATGACAGCCTGGAGCCACTGCCTCTTAACTGGGAGATGGCTTACACTGAGACCGGCATGGTCTACTTCATTGAGTAAGTTAGGCACAAGCCACATGTCACATAAACTACTACAGGGTTCTCGAAGGGTCTTGAAAAGTCTTAACCATCTTGAATTTATAAATCTGCTTCTAAAGGGGTCAAATTTTGCTAAACCCACTTTTCTTAGTCTTTGATTTCTTTATTTGTGTATTTGGCCTCTAATCGTTTATAAAATTTGAATGTGAACCCTCCAAGTGCTGCAGAGCTATCTTTATATCCATTCTGGTAAAAATCAAGTGGATTTCTACAACCTGTTTTAGTTTCTTCTTAATTTCTTACATCTATAACTAGTTTTGTCACAATATTTGCACATATAAGGAGGGCAAGACTTCCTGTGAACATTTCTCAAAGTATGACATAATTATTTATCAGCAGCAGAGGTTATAGTCCATACTAAAAATATATCCAAACTTTGAGCCAGTTACCTAAAATGTTCAGCTGTTGGTTGTATTAATGAGCACAAGTGGCTGAACAGGACAGAGCAGCATGGTCAACATCCTGGAGGGGGTGGGGGTGTGAAGTGGCTCATTCGCATTTAAAGCACCAGCGCTCAAAACAACTTTTCTCATGTCATTACTTAGAAGTAGAGTTGAAGATGGACCTGTGGAGTTGAATTAATGAAGAATTCAGACCCAAGCATAGCATTTACAGTTTAT
>JAPTGZ010000022.1:4882225-4893337 GCA_029814645.1 Fowleria isostigma
ACACACACACACACACACACACACACACACACACACACACACACACACACACACACACACACACACACACTCCCTCAGGCAATAGCAGAATCTCAAACAGACACTTTTTTTCACTGACACATATTTAACCCTTGACCTCGTTTGAATGATTTTTGTCACAGACTCTCACATAATCTCTGGCTCTTTCACCCTTGTCTGAGCTCAAACTAATATGAGTTACTAGATCATCCATTTCCAAGTCTAATGCATGTGATGCTACCTTTGACCACAAGATGGCACCAGTAGACTAGTGTCCAATCCAGATGAGGCAACTGGAAATAAGATCTCTCAGTACCTTGTAAAATCCTAAAATGTCTTGCCTAATGTTATGTATTATGGTGATGTTGAAACCATTTCTACCTGGATGTACAAATTTTAGAAGTCTACAGAGGAGATAACAGTCTACAGGCTTTAATGAAGTCTGGGAAGATCACTGAGTCTTCAAGTGATCATGTCATTGCAAGTACAGAAAAGAAAAATGACTATGGCAGATTTGGGAATTAAAATGCTGTCATGGTTTTGCTCATTTACTAAATCCTAAAAGAGTTTGTTAGCGACAGAGGCTGGGCTCTGGACCTCTGAGAATTCTTATTCTGGTTTGGACAGCTGTCTCTCGTCCTTGGCTAGAACAAACATATCAGTGCTTGTTTGATTGTGCATGTGTTATGATAATACAGTAGGTATTCAATTAAACCAGTGGGGGACTGATGCACACAGATCTCAGCAGCCTCAAGGCTGCGATCCCATAGTGCTATACACAACATGATGCATAATTGCGCAGGAGTGGGATTTACACTATGGAAGGATAAAAAAAGACATAGGTATAAAATATCTGTATCTGTAGTCACTGTGCATGTGAAGCAGCTGACATTAGCTGCATTTTTTGCTGCTGACGCTAATCAGAATCAGAATCTGTTAAGAATATCAGACGATGAATTTTGTCCAAAGAAAGGTTTTTGAAACATTGTGCCTATTATGCAATTTTGTGTGATACTGCATGCCTACAGTATTATGAAATATCCTACGTCTTGGCTGTAACTAATTACTTACACAATGAATATAGGAAAACTGATATTTGTAAGTGCATATTATGTACAGTCTACACCTTAAACAATGTGAAAACAACCAGACCTCTTTTAGGTCTAGTTTTTTGTGTATCAAATATTTGAAGTCTAGTTTTTTGTATAACAAATATTTGAAATAATGATCAGATGCAGAAAAAAATCTTGCTTTATATATTTAATGAATCTTTAATTAACCTGGGAGGGCTTAGAGATGAATCATCTCTTGAGTGTGTCCTGATTCAGACAGGCAGCAGCACATGTGATGTGAACAGACAGTTACACTGACAGTACATACATTTAGACATGCCATACACAGATACATGCAGAATCACTTCATCCACCCTCTTTTCACCCTGATGTACCTATCATTGTGGACCAGGGTCAATCTGGACTCATCAAACCACATGTTTACACGTGCATATGTTGGACTATGTTGTATATATGGTCTTGTTCATCATTAGGTCTTTTATAAAAATGTGACCGTTTTACTCTACTAGACCCATTTAAAAAGCCCACCATGAGTGTAGGAACACAGGTGCACAGTCCTGTTCACTGACTAGAAACACTCTTCAGTTACAGTATGAGTTCAAGGCGATAAGAGTCCAAGGTCTTTTGATTCAGCATTCGCTACACAGCTGAAGTCACATTTTGAATTATTCTTCAAGATCAGCAGTCTGAGTGTAAAGTCCATTTTCCTCTGAATCAAACACTGTGAGTAGCAGCAGAAGAGGCTGAGCATCTGCTCTACCTGACACGTAGCCAGTGGTTTCACAGAAACTGTTGCCATACATTACATACAACCTATAAACTGTTTACCTCGATCATTAGTCAAAGCATATTGAGACACAGTGACAAGTGTCAAGAAGTGATAAAAGAAGAATGGATATTTTACGGCTGCAGCAGCTTCATAAAGCTGTCCAGTGTAATTCAGCCTCACAGTCTATCAAGTCAGATATCCTGCGGCTTGCTCCGCTGTCAGTGGAGACGGTCTGAGTCCTAATGATCTTCCTCTGCATATATGTGTGTGAGAGAAGTAAGTACGAGTAAAAGGGGGATTGCTGGCTGCTGAGTGTAGGCAGGCTGACAACTGAAGAGGCAGGAGAGAAGAGATGAGGGGTTCGAGCCTGGCAGGTGTATAGAGGGCCGTTCAATAAGCTGGTGACACCCCCACCTGCATCTGACAGGTATGGGCTGGGAGGCCCGGGTGTTCATACAGCCCTTCTCCTCCCCCATCTCTCCACTTCTGCTCTGCCTGCCCAGAGCCCCGAGGGTTAAACATGAATAATGGATTATGCCGCCTTATGGCAAGTGCTGAGGAGCCCCTATACGCTGCTCACATGCCATACTAAATACTGTCACAGCACTGTACACTCAAACTGTTTTTCGCCTTGAGAAACTGCTCATCAGATGTTTTTTTTTGTGTGTGTGTGTGTGTGTGTTTTTCAGCAATTCAAAGGGACTTAGTAATTGTCTCCTGGATATTGCTTTGTTGTTTTATAAGCTTAGCTTCTCTAGGTATCAGAAGTGCTTTCTTACTCCTAGCATAGACACGTAAACTTTACTTTTCCTCCTAAATAACTCGGTGTAAACACTGAGGTCTTTATTCAGTTCCGTCTTTTCCCTCACAGCAGTATTCTTCTGAACAGGATTATTTTTTAGAGACCTTGTTCTTGAGTTCAGTGAACACTATTTGAGCACGTCATCGAACTGTTATCTGTACATGTTTTCTGTTGTTTAAGAAGAAAGACAAGCTGGAGGTAACTGTTTGCCATTCATTTGCTGGCGTCAGATAAAAGCCGTGGTTTGTGAAATACAACGCCCCCTCCTGTGCAGCATCGCAAAGCATGAGCCACAATGTTTTTTACTCCTAACAGGATTTACACTTCGAGAACATGTTACTGTTTTATTAAGGTTGAAGTGTGAAGGCTTGGAGCCAAATTGCTCCAAAACATTAAAAGTCAATTAAAAAGAGCAACAAACAATGCAACACAAAATAAAAGGAGGAAAGAGGTTTGTGAATCTATTTCTGTAACTCATTCTTTTATCTATATCCTTTTCAACATCTTATAAACAGTAAATCCCTCATAATCCTCATATGCATTCATTAAACTGTAATTTTTTTTAGTGAGGGTTCGTTCAGGACAAGGCAACAGTGGGTACTTTCAAGTTTGATCATATTTATTTTGTTTCTTCTGTAAAATCTCTACTGCACTGAACAGCCATAAAGCACAAATCAGTATGACTGGTATTTGTTTCCTGTAAATTTAATCTAAAATCTGAAAAGAAAAAGTGACGTTTAGATGGCCTGTCATTGACATATTGATGTTGTAAAAGCATTATGTTGTAATGATTATGTTTGTAAATGAATGGATTTGCTGATTTACTGCTGAGACATGCCTTATTTTGGAGTTTTGGTCCCTCTCTTGCCACCTAAACATCATTTGTGCTAGTGGCTAATGATGATGTTAGTTTCACGGTACAAAGGTTAAACAATGGATAGAACCCTTGGGATTTGTGTTTCACTGACATCACAGACATTAGAGCTTTTCCATGAAAACTCAATAAGTTTAACTATTAAATTAGCATGCAAGTGGTGCACTAACATAATGAAAATAGATTAACCAGTTAAGTGTGGCAGAGTTCAGATCTGTCGGAAAATGACATCATCTCTAAGCCTGTGAAAGGCAGTGGCCAGAAATCATGACCTACATAATGATTTTCAGGCTTTTAGCTGTATTAATTTGTGCCCTTTAATTCATTATGATTTTATTTAATTTTAGACTTTCTTTTATACAGTCTCTGCTTTAAACATCAACAGAAAGTCAAGGTTTCTGAAATAGACGTATACCTTCCATCTGAATGATTAACATGTTGGTGCAGTACTTTAATTTAAGGTTTAATATCATTTAAAATGAAAAAAAATGGCGGAAATATGGGAAGCATATTAATTATAGCTTTTAAAAAAAAAAGAAACCAGGCAAAATCATTTTCATCAGTTGTGCATTTTATGTATAACAACAGTACAAAGTGACTCTTTTCCTTGCAAAATAGGAGTGTTTTGTATGTACAATATTTATACAATAATATATAGTTTAAAAAACATTACAGTTGAAACGTCTGACAGTTTATTGCACAACACAGTTATAAATTATCATCAAACCACACATGAAACAGATGAGCTCTGTCATATTTCAACACTTAACAGGAAATGTATTCATTATTTATTTTATCTTCCTTTTTTTTTAAGAATACGTTTAATATGAATCAGGTCCTTTTTGGAGTACATTAGCTCCACTTATACAGACATGGTATTAAAAAAAAAAAAAAAAGAAAAGCAGCTCTCTAGAATGACACCATTAGACAACTGCAGTGACTTTGTACGAGTAGGAAATAGCTCCAAGTACATTATGAAACTCATTGTTTATCAGCGTAATGGGAGAAACATACAATCAGAACTAAAACCCTGAATCGATGCACATCTTTTTAAAAATCATTTTAAAGTTTAGATATGGCACTATATAAATACAGCAGCAAGGAGACAACAAGCAGTCTGGTACAATGTACATATGAACGCCAAATTAACATATCAATTATACTAAGACTTCAATGGCCTGGACGAACTCAAAGGTAGCGCAAGAATGCAGCAAAAATGAACAAACTTTACAAGGACCAACTGCTGATCCTAAAAATGATGCTAAATCATAAAAGTCACACTGTGCAGAAACATTAGAAACACCTTACTTTACAGTCTCTTAGAGATCAGAAAAATCCCGTCATTAGAAATTCTTCTTCATCTTTTGTTTCGTGTTTTTTTTGATGTGTTTAATTATCAGGTTGCGTTCAAAGTGGATTTATTGGAAAAAATCAATGAGGCATCAAAGCCTTCATCTAACTCAATCTGACCAGATTAAATCACTGGAGAAGCAGGTGTTCTAAATATCTCGGACACGCGGTGCATTTCAAGTATCACGCTCAATGTAAACAATGACTGATGAGACTGGGGGGAGGAGGGGGGGGGCGCTGGTGGCTGAGGTTGGCTAATCTGACCCACGATCAGGCTTAAAGCGCCCATTAATCATGCTTTCTGCTACACTTCAATTTTGCCTCCACTTATCTTTGAATGGCTGAATTAGTGGTCTATAGATCATCACTGTAAAAAATTACCTATCGCAAATGGGATCTTTCTGTACAATGGCATGGATTATTAATAGCTTCTGCAAGAGCATTTAACATAAATGAAACATGAGACATATTATATTTGGCACAAAAGCCAGGGATTGGGTCTGGAAATATCTCTACATACAGTATATATCAAATCTGAAAGTAATGCATTCTCAGTCTTGGATTATTAAAGCATCGGGCCTGCACCTTAGATGACAAATTTTTTGTATACTGTTTAAATCTCTAGCAGTGTTATACTTCATAAAGTCTTTTCTAAACAAAACATCTTCTTTAGTGTCTGCTTTAGGCCTTTAGGCAACATGAAAAGGCTCGACGACGCAAAGTGACACATTTCTTCTCCAAATGGCTCCCAATGGCAATGTCATTCCAAGCTTGTGATATGTTGTGTGAGTAAATGTCCTTCGTCTTTGACATATAAAAAGTACTTTGAGTCTCTTCTCGCCACATGTGCCGTCCCATTTAACAGGCTCCTGTCTTTGTTTGAGCTCCGCCACTGACTTTTCAAGTTTAGTCATTCTTTATTAAGTGCCGTTCTCTTCAGAGATCCAGCCATGCCACACACGCGCATTTAGTAAAAGCACTGACTACAAAGACAAACCATTACCCAGCGGAAAAAGAATTGGCGGCAAATGCAGCAGCCGTGATGGCCCAAATCCTCTTTTTCCTCCTCTCTCCATATATGAGCGTTTTAGGAGTTGGATATTTGCCCGTTGGAGTTTCCTCTGAAAAGACGATGACATTGGATTCAAAAGTCGTGCTTTGGGATTCTTTTCTGTTTGATGTGTGTTGTGGTTTGTATGTATATTTGTGTTTGTGTGTGCGGTGTCGCTTTGTGTATGCGTTGTCCATTTATACAGTAGGCCCATAAAGTCTCTGCATACAGCATTATAATGTGTGTGTGTGTGTGTGTGTGTTGATAGTCTGCCTTACAGTGTGTATGAGTGTGTAGATATTGTGTGTCTGTGTGTCTCAGCTCTCTATAGACATGGCTGAGATGATCTGCTCCACTTTGTACGCCAGCTTCTGCTTCTGGGCCTGTTCATCCTGCTCCAATGCCTCGGTGATCT
Source organism: Fowleria isostigma (assembly GCA_029814645.1). NCBI lineage: Eukaryota > Metazoa > Chordata > Actinopteri > Kurtiformes > Apogonidae > Fowleria > Fowleria isostigma. The sequence continues at coordinate 4,888,578 of JAPTGZ010000022.1, forward strand.
GTCACACACACACACACACATGATTACATTAGTATGTTAATGGTGAAAACATGGACATGGCATACATGTCATCATACTTTAGAAATTACAAAAACACTTTATGAATTAAATAAACATATACCAGCTCTGTAATGCTGCTTGTTATTACACAGTATTTGATTTAAATATGGTGAAACAGCAGTGAGCTGTTAGGCTACACAACTGGAACAGACTAACACTACATCAGAGATATGCATCACATTTCACAATTTATTCATTCCATTTCTCCTTTCATTTAATTTCATGAAACATGCACCTTATTTTTTATTACACTAAGTTCTGGACTACCGTACTTTAATATCTTACATATAGTTTACAAGTTCTTCTATTATCTTTTCTTTTTATCTGTTTAATCAGATTACTTTCAAAGATAAGGCATATTGAGTTTCCCTCCAGGGATTAATCAAAGTAATATGCATCTGTATTGCACTTTTTTAATGGTTATTTAATGTGCTTCGTTTTTATTTTCCTCTGGATATTCATTTTATTTATGTAAATGGGTTTGGACTGGATTTAATTAAAATAAGAGTAAATAATAAAAAGTATTTCTTAATGTTTGCAGGTGAAGGTTTTATGGAGAGATATTTGCAGAAACTGAGTAATATATTGTGTTTTATCATCTGAAAGTAAGAATCATTGTGTTTTTACTATCCTACGATGAGTCATTTATAATTCCAAAGAGAATGGGTCCATCATGTTTCTACAGTAGTTCAGAATGGGCAACCACAATACTGGACAACGTGAGGGTCTTTTACTCTTTTTGTGCTTTTAGCAGCTACTGTATGGGAGGGTGAGGTGAGGAGTTTATAATAAAACAACCTCACCACTAGAGGTCACTAAATTCTACACAGCACAGCTTTATTCAATGTGTTCATATGATCAAATATTGTACTTGGTAACTCTGCATAGAATAATTATTTGTTTAATGAGTAATCTAATCAAGAGATAGTGTCAGGTTACAAAGAGTTTTATTCTGTATTTCCTCAAATAAAACCAGGATTCATTAACAAGCCAGGCTTGTAATAATGTTACAGTTAAAGAAGTGTTGCATTTGTAGAAAAGTGCATTGCAGCATGTTCAAAACTTCAAAATGGGAATGCATTAAAGTAAAGTTTCATACTAAATGTAATTTTTAAAATTTATTAAATAGTAATTTATGAAATTAGAAGTAAAAGCCTGGCTCTAAAGCAAGCATCTTTCCTATAAAGATCTAGTATCTCTTGCAGAGAGTAGAGGAAAAATAAAGGCTTAGATCTCTATATGAGTAAATAAATACCATTTTAAGTGAATCTCAAAATATTAGAGAGATCACAAAAATTATCAGTAAATTTACATGTTGCATTTACATGTTGGAAAGATTACCCTTGTCATATAGTGGGTTCATCAAAGAAATGCAACATATTTAAGATAATTACTGCAACTAAGAAGTATTTTAAGAGCCTGACTTGGTCAACATTGTGTATATTTTCTTGTATTCTGCAATAAGTTTTTTTTTATTCAAGGAGATACATTCAGATGTAACCCATTTGTAATCAACATTTTCAACTGTTATCTAATTGCATTTCCTTTATACTTTAATCACATAACATTGTTGCATATAATTAGTAAATTCCTAATACTAAATGAATACTGATTATTTCCCATCTGGCAGTGCTGATTATTGGAATATCTAGAGTGGCTTATTTCAGTCTGTACATTCCGTTTCCACCGTGTGGCATGTTGACCGGGCCTTACCTCTTGGCTGTACTTGCTGACGTAAGCGAAGATCTCATGGAGGGCACTGAGCACATTGAACTCACTGGAGTGAAGGCGGGCCTGTTCAGCCAGATAGGCATTCATATCCTGATCACTGATGGCAGGCAGGCGGTTGATGTCAGCATAATACCTGAGAGGAGACATGTGCATTGTCAGTATTGAGGGCACGGTCATGCACAGCAGACTGTTCCCCTTCACCTGGGTTCAAGCCGCTGTTGTGAAAAAAGCCAAAGAATATCGAACGTTAGCGACAGCTGTAAATCAAAGGTGTTTTAGCAGAAAAATAAGCGGATCTGTCACTGGCTGATTTTTCCATGTGTTATTTACATGAATAGTCTCCAAAGTGCACCTGCATCTTCACAAAGAACAAAACACAGGGTTCCTACACAAGTATGGAAATCTGGAAAAGTATGGAATTTGATTTTGTAAATTTCCAGGTTTGAAAAAGTATGGAAAATGGAAACAAATGTATGAAAAAATATTCATGTTTCCAAGACTGTTACCATTTTCTAAAACATAAAATTATGAATATCTAAAAAAAAATTATAATGGGTAGATGTAAATTCTCTGACAACTGGCTCATGAATCCCAAATGTATAGACTGGTTGGCTAAAGATCCTGAATGGATAAAGAAAGATAGATGCAGACTTTGTGTGAAATCGCAACTTAAAATACAAAAGCCATGCATTGAATCTGTGTTCAGTCTTTATTTATTTGTATGAGCTACATCACCAAGCTATAATCTTCTGAAAATTATTTGGTGACATCATCATGTCATATATATGGATATATATAAATTTTTTTTTTTTCAGAATAATGAAAACAAACAGTTCTATAATTTATTTACATAATACAACACAATGTACAGATGGACAAAAATGAGCAAAAAATGAACAAATATTGACCAAATGAACAAACAAAATGATGAAAAATAAACACAGAATAATACTATAGTCAACATGATGAACAAAATGAACCAAAATTAGCAAAAAAAAAATTTAAAAAAGCTTACCAAAATATACAATAAATTGACAAGAATTGTAAAAAAAAAATCAAAAAACGGATTGTCACCAAAATGAATAAAATACTGAACAAAATGGACAAAAATCAGACAAAACTGATCAAACTGGACTAGAAAATATATAAAAATAATTAAATGGACATTGCTGTCAATAAAATAAATACAAATTTCCAAAAATAAACAAACTCACTCACAAATAAATATGACAAACTATTAATTCCATAATTTAGTTACATGATAAACATCTCTTCACACAATTGTCACAAGTTTTATTTATTTGTTTTTTTTTTAATAAGACATCTAGAAATTAGGAAAAAGTATGGAATTTTGAAATTTCAAATGTGTAGGAAACCTGAAAAAAACATGAGGAACTTTAAACACAACACTACTAATTTATCTCTGTATTTGATGACAAATATTGGAATTTTAAAGTGCACAAGTAGAGGAGATGGACAAAAAAACTAATCTAAGCTGTAAAGGTGACAGAAAGTGACACTTAATAAAAATAAAATGAATCATCTCCATTTGCAGGTAGAGGAATTCAATTAATCCAACACAAAACCAACTCCGAGGAAACACGATACAGGTCACATTTTCTATGAATTCTAGAGAAAGTATTAACCTGATGGTGCGCACACAGTAGACGGTGTTGCGGCATTGACTCTAAACACTCGGAAAAATGCATGGCCACAATTACAAGATGTACGTGGAGCAATTCAAGGTAACAGCAAAACATTAGTCAGTGCATCCCCATAACCACTGAGCCGTTATGATTATAAACTGCAAAGAGAGGCAGTCCTTGTATAACTCTAAACAGCCTTGAAACAGACTGTTAACAAATTATTATTCTGGTTCTTTGTCCTAATACCTATCTTTTGAAATAATTAACCTAATCCTAAAATGTGAAAGTAAAACTAACCCCAGTCTGTTTTTCTCTGTGTTGTTGTACACGCACTTACCTTTCTACCCAGCTTTTGTAATGCGGTATGTCCTTGGCATAGAGGAGTTTAGTGGACGGGGAATCTTTGCCCAGGCGATGTTCAGAAGTTGAACAAGAGTCCATGAAGGTTTGGGCCACGACAGATAGACAGGCGTCCGTGATGCTGCTTTTATGGATGTCAAACACAAACTGGGGATTCTTGATCACGTTGACCCAGAATCGCAGTGGCAGGCTATGGATGAAATAAATGAATAAAACAAAAATGGACAGAAGGGAGATTTTACACATCATCAGACATACTTTGATATGTGAACAAGCATTTTTCAGCTTTTTGAACAATGTTTATTTTTTACTTTTCTTTTTTGTCCTGATAAGATGTAAGTAAAGGTTTAGAAACAAAGGAAATGTAACATGTTTGAAGTGGATTAGTATTACACTGCTGTGTAAAAGGCGTTAGGTTACACTGGTTGCACATGCAGCTCTCAGTATTTGGTTTCCTACCTTTGTAGGATTCAGATCAAATTGGCCCTCCCTTTGCACTTAAAAATGTCTTTACTGCTGTTGGTCTGACAATATGAATAATAATAATGGATTAGATTTTTAGTGCTCTTTTCAAGGCACCCAAAGTGCTTCACATTCTTGATTCATTATTCATTCACTCTCATATTCATACTCTAGTGGTGGTAAACTATGTTTGTAGCTGCAGCTGTCCTGGGGCAGATTGATGGAAGTGTGGCTCCCAGTTTGCACCAAACTGCCCCTTCGACCACCACCAAACATTCATACACCTTCATACACCAGTGTGAGCGACACTGGAGGAAAGGTGGGTGAAGTGTCTTGCCCAAGGACACTACAGCACATGACTAGAACAGAGTGGAATTTGAATTGCCAACCCTTTGGTTTTTAACCCGTAAGGACCCAGTGTGAGATCTGTGTCACATCCCAAATACATTTTCCTCTATATTTAACCATCCTTAAGTGGTTTATCACCATTTATTGTAATAT
>JAPTGZ010000022.1:4920383-4935663 GCA_029814645.1 Fowleria isostigma
CTATTCTATTCTATTCTATTCTATTCTATTCTATTCTATTCTATTCTATTGTTTTTCCTGTCATGCTGCTGCTGTTACAACCCAATTTCCCAGTTTGGTATTAATAAAGTACTTCTATACATATACAAATAATTCATATTCTCCCCCAAAAATATGGTTTGCAGATGATCCAGAGCTATAATTTCTGAAAAAGCAAAGTGATATTCAAACTCTTAACCTTGTTTTAGAGCTATAAATGCATTTTATTCAGCTTTACTGCTTTCTGGGCTGTGTAAAAAGACAGACATGTTGTCAGGTCGATAGAGCTTCACACTCAGTACAATATAGCTAGAACACCCTTTACCCTTTGCCCTATCTTAAAATCCTAATACTGGATTAATTCTTAAAGCCAAAAAAGGTAAAAACGAAACAAAAATAGCTCATAAGAGTTTAATTTAAGAGCTGATATCCATTTTTTATGGTTTTCTTGATAAGAACTAAAATCACATAAGTTTTTACATCAATATCTATAACTTTATTCTGACAAACAGAGTTTTTTAACATTCCAAGTTTTCTTTTCTGTCTGTGTTAGTCACATGATATACACAGGAGTTAGTACCTCATTGTATAAACATTGTGTTTGATGACTTTTGATGGTCTAAACATTGTTTTTCGCAACTGTATGTTGTGAAATTTAATAGTACACACAAAAAACGTGTGCCATTCAGGATATTTCTTAATACTGCAACGTATTTGGACTTGTGAACAGTGGAGATGGTTGCATTCTTCTCACAGGAAATGCAGTGAATTAAACTCTAACCTTGAGAATTTGACTCATTTATGCATAAATGACACGTTTTTGCAGTCGTCATTGGTATATTTATATTTATATCAGACTATTTTAGGTCTTCTGCCGTCTTATCCTTAAATCTTTTTAAAGTACAGCAGCTACTGTCCTTGCTCCTATGACTCCTTCACATTTTCTGTCTATATATACTGTACATTGAACAGGAAAAATGGCACTTAATTATGCTGCGTCAATCAGTTAGAAAATTACCTTAAACTTAAAGAGCTGGTATCATTAAATGTATTTAATGTAATTATCCTGCAAACCAAAGGCGAACAGTATATACTTTAGAATTATTCATTTTTCCCCAGTAAATTTCCTTGCTGAAGAGAAAAACTGATAATGATTTTTAAGCATTTTAACTGATCTACAGTGAGTCATTAATCTTGACCTCACTTTGCCTGGACTTCTGGCGGATTGAGTCGCTGACTCAGCTCCACTGTGAGTTTGAGTGAATGAACGGATGAAACATACATCCTTCCCTTTACTTTTCACACAAGTTGGTTAAACCGGGGGGTTTGGGGGGGCTTGAAGATGTGCCTTTGGATTCATTTCAATTTTTTACACTGGACTTTTCCACATACGCTTTGTGTTATTTATTTTAAAATTCTTATATGCAGACACTATATTTTAAAAGATAGTGATTATTTGTGAATAATATTTACTAACTCACATTTCATATTTTAACAGTTTTGCATTGTTTTATATCCTTATAAATGATTCATGGATACCATATCCTATAAAGACCCAATCAACCATCGACCAAAGCATCTACTGAATTAAACTGTTGATCCATTAATCTTATCAACACTTGTAAATAATTGGTGTAAAATACAGTTATCCATCTTTTTATTGTCATCAGGTATGACCCATTTGGATGCTTTGAGGCACCATAGTTACTGTGGAAACACCGTCATCTTCTACAACATTGATTAACCAATAAAACCCATGGAGTTGGATCAATGACAGTGGATGGAGACAGTAGGTTCAGTTAATGATATGTTACCAAAAAAGTCACTTTTCCTTCAGTATTTTCTGTTTTGATATAATAATAACCTTTGAATTTACTCTGAGCTTTTATGAACATCTACATTATCAGTCAATTAAACATTGGAAAATAGATGATTTTAACTGGAAAAAATGATACATTCAGAGGATAATAGCATAATAAATTGTGATAAATCACTAAGGAAAGATTAAATAGAGAGAAAAATTTTATTTGGGAACTGACACAAAAGTCACATCGAGTCCTTATGGGTTAAACTTGTGGAATCTTACCAATTGCATGAGTATTCCAGGTTGAATAAAGGTTAAATGGGCTCATATCTGTGTATATGCAGGACTGTATTGTGTTGTTACCTTGTGATGCTCCACAGAGGTTCAATACGCTGGACTGTTGGGTCTTCGATGTATTCAAAGGCCAGACTTCCAGGAACATTGGCTCGGTCCACACTCAAACTAACCTGCACCAGCCCTGCTCCAAGCACAGATGGAGCAGAGAAGCACACAATCTCTGACATGGTCCTCCTGGGGGGGAACCAAAAGAGGGATTTATTGTTCCCTTTGATTGTGATTCTGCCCACTCGCTGCTGCACCGGCTTCACACTGTTATGAGCCATGCACATTACCATGAGGCGAAAGGATTCATCATAGTCTGTCCCATCCCTTCCTCGTTACAGACACATTAGGGATGGAACATTGTAATTAGAGGGTGCTCCAGCTAATGGCTCCCTCGTTTCACCCTCCTGACTGTTACCATGTGAAGTATTTTGAACTTCAAATAGATATCTATAAATACTCAGTGAACAATACTCTACCTACTGCTGTGTGTTTCATCACCTCCCTGCAATTTAGTATTATGACCTTCCATTTAACGCACAGAGCTTTAATTGTATCTAAAGTGCGCTGCTTTAAATAGAGTATTTGGAAAAGACCTGATTTAATATGTGTGGAAGTAAGCACATGTCTCATTTTAGCATTCGTGAATTATTCATTGTAGTAAATGGGAGGTTAATAAAACATCAGGATGTTATGTTGACATCAGACTCACCTGTACAACTCACAGGTCTGATTACCAAAGTACACATTAACTGTGCTGCCAGCCCCCAGATTCTCTCCCACAATGGTGACCTTAGTGCCCCCGGATTCTGGTCCTCTGCCTGGAGTCAACGCTAGCATTGAAGGGGTCTGTTGAGAACCAAAAGTCATTAATTTTCCATTTAACAAAGGTGACATCCACAAAGCAGCATGTCTTATTTTTATTCACTGAAAGAGCTCGTGTATACCGGCTCTGAGGGAAGATTTTTATTCGGAACTAAAGCGTTTGTGGATTAAAAAGTCAACAAAAAGTAAAAAGTTTTCAATAGGGGTCATAGTTTAAACTAATTTGCTAAAAAAAGGTCAGTAATACAGCAAATCTTCAACAACAAACAAATGTTCCATGTGGCCTGAGTGCAATAAAGTCAACAATCTGATAATTAGCTACAAAATTAAAACGATGCACGCAGTAAACAAACCCCATTACCACTTTATGGTATTGTTTTAAACTCCCCTGAATACCTCAAACTCATTAACTTTATTACAGTTATAGTTTACATCTAAAACATTTCATTTTATGTTTATTTCCGATCAAATGTACAAAGTTAAGTTGGGTTAAAATTACCACAAAGGAGTAGAGCTGGGAAGACTGTGCACGCAGTTCTGGTCTGCATTCGCCGACACACAGCGTCACTGGACCCGGTGCACTTCCTTTGGGAGCGGCAGCCATCTCACATACAATCCTACCAAAACAAATGGCACAAATACAACAATGTGGATATGCACAGATACAGATACACAAGAAGTTGTAACGCATGCAAGAAATAAACAGGCTGAACACACACAGAGCAGGATGAGTGCACTGTATCACATCTGTTATGAATTGCATTGAGGGAAGATGGCCTCTGCTGGCCAGTGTGATTGAGGCAGACTTTCATAGAAGTTGTGGGTCAATACAGAGGGCCATCTTTCTTCCTAATGGGAAACCTATAACAGCAATATAACTCACATGATAAACTACACTCCTTCCCATCTCCAGCACGATTGCCACCCACCATTACCTCTGGTTACCATGACAACATAAGGGTTTCTTCGATAAATCAGTATTGCCTGTCAGGTCAATAAGATAAAGTGCGCCATGAATAAGTCATTATAGCAACTGACCCCATGCTGAAATTAATGGTTGTAACAGCTGTAATGCCATGTTTTAAAGCACTGTGTGTGCCAAATGAATGACTCTGCTGAATCCACTGCTCTACGCACCAAACTGCGTTTCCTGATACAATAAGAGCAACCAATGAATCGTCCCTGCCCAGCCCTTCTATTCATACATCACGAGAGTTTTCCAATTTTCTGCTGGCATGTTCTTTTCTTTCTCCTTTTTTTTTTTTTTTACAAGGATATAAATAAAGTCCCTGCAGCCTGAGCCCAATCGCATTACATGGCTGTGAGAGAAACACATGGCTAACAGATTGTCCCTCCAGTCAGCGACATGCAGCGCATTTCAATTACAGCTGTGCCGACACCCTCATAACGACAACGACACAAAGACTGTCTCTTCCTTTGGCTCTGACTGCACCAGCGCGAAGCAAAGCCCCCCACACAATCCTACAACCTGATGAGGCATCAATTAGATCTGACTTATTCACAGGCTCAAGTCTGAGAGAAAAATAGCACAGAAGCGAGACTGAATGAGTGTATTTTTCTGTGTGTTTGCATCTATACTGTATGTCTGTGTGGAATACAGTAAGCCTGTTTTGACTGTAGAGGGGAGGAGTCTGTCGTACTGTTCTGCAGTGATGTATCCCTCCTCTTGAGGGGTGCACGGTACCCCCGCCACGTCCACGTTGCCTTCAAGCTCTGAGAAGGACAGACCCAGGTTCAGGCCCTGGATGGTGACCAATGTTCCGCCCTCCAGAGGTCCGGCTACTGGGCTCACCTACGACACAGACAAATCAGATAAAACAGTAGGATTACCTTAAGATGGAATTGATTATGTAACTGTCAATCAGAATAAATACAGAGAACAGAAATGGGAAGGGGTGTATGTAAGAATGAAATGTAGAGAATAAATCATTCCCATAGATTTTGGCTGAAGATTTACCAATATATTGAAGTGTCCAAATAATCAAGAAAACGTAGTCCCCGCCTGATGTATTGATTAATTACTTTAGCTTATATGTTGAGTTCAACAGTTTCCAATGAAGTCAAGGATTGATTTCCTACAGCGTCATGTTGTTTTTCCAGGGAAGGGGATGACTGGTGGAAATATTGGCTCACCCAACTAATGCTCAGCTTTTTCCACCACCAAACTATTGTTATTATATCTGATTTATAAAGTCCACTATGACCCAGTCAATAATTTGTCAAGCTGTGTAGCCATTTGGTCAAATTGGTAGGTGGTAATGTCAACAGTACATTACATTGACTGGTCTTTTTTCTATAATCTGTTTGGGAAACATGCAGCTCATTTGGTGTCACAAGAAAAGCATTGATTAAAGATATTATTAGCAGCCAGCGGGAAAAACACATGCACCAAAATGACTGTGGACTGAAGCTCAAACAAAGAATTAATGTCTGAATAAATAATCCTAGCTGCTGAAAGTATGAAGATAATTTTTTTTTCACTAAACCTACAGGGTGATAAATTCTTGCAATTCTGGAAAAAAAATTGATTGTGTTGGTTTCCTGCTGATCTGTTTGAACTGACAGTATAATGTTTTATGGGTGCATAGGTGGCCAGCAATTTGTTCCACAGTGATTGGTTGTGTGCTAATGTTGATTAAAAACAATAATTGTTAAATTAGGTTTGACTGGTGTGCTGTCGGACTAAAACCGCATGCATGCAGCGAAGAATAAAAAACCTGTAATGACAATTGAGTTTGTTATTTAGCCATAACAACCCATACTGTACAGTGTTTTTACAGCGCACCTAAGAGGTTTAAATGTTTAAATGGCTCTTCAAAGTCTTTCCAGTCTGAGAAGAACGCTGTCACAAATATGATTCCACACAGTCACAAAATATCAGCTGTTGGCAGCTTCACAGAGACATGTCTCAGTGTAATCTGCATGTACTCACAGGAAGTAAACATTAAGCAAACGTATCTCAACACTGTGAAATGCATGTTACATAAATATGCATTTGCTCTTTTCAATTCTTCGTGATACATTAATTCAAACAAACTCTGATGAATAATTCAATGAATATTAAAGGCCTGGGAAAGATTCCTGTATAGAGTTAACCATCCCAGCAGGACACCTTTGGACCTGCAGAGCAGAACCACAGCAATGCCACAACAACACTGGCTGCACTCTGGAGCAGCTCTCCATAGTTGATTCATTCTGCTGCAGCTTCTTCAGAAACACTAATAATGTGACAGGGACATCAAAGACTCGCAGCGCTTTGAAGTGGAAGAGCCTTGCATCTCTGAGCCTGACCCACTGTGCCTCATTCAAGAGAATGAACAGGAGTTTGTGACATAAAAGATCCATCCCCTCTCTCTAAACAGGTTGAATTCATTTATCTGTCAAGAACAAGGTATTCAGCCAATGTGAGATAAAATGTGAGATCATCTCAGGTAAACACACACTTGGATGGTAAATAGAAAAGTTGCTGCATCTAGATATACACTTTACTAGACAGGTGTTTGTAACAAGGTGTGTTGGCTAACTGTGTTTTAACTCTTAGAGGCAGAAGCAGATGGATAAAGAACAAGAGTAATGACTTCAGAGTAATGGGGTTTTGTGCAGGGCCTTGGCCATTAGCTGTCTCAGTAAACAAAACTACACAACTCAAGTACTGGTTTCAAGAAGAAGAACGAGGGATACAACAGTCTGTCAGCCAAACACTTTTATTTTACACTCATATACCAGTGTTAATCTTTTTGACTGCATTCGGCCAATTAGTGTTTATCTGTTGGTGTTCAACTGAATGATGACATCAGTTGAGGCACAGTATGCACCCAGATAGCTCTTAAAGTGTCTTGCTTGAGCCTGCATTGTGCGTTGTGTGAATCTCTAATCAGAGGTTTGTGTTGACACCAAACAATGTTCCCTAAAGTTAACTGTGTGTTTAAGCTGATAGCAGTTAGTGTGGTAGGATTTAGCATTACAACTAAATAAAAACTGTCGGTGTCAGCATTGACTATTGCTGTATACCAAATATAACTAAATTATCATCATATTTCCACATATACATTTGTTTACATTGTTTCATCCTCATTTTAAAAGCACATGTTCCACCCTGTGTCCTGACTTGTTTGTGTAATTTGTTTAGTGATGCTGTGACAAGAGATGCAAAATTAGCTTTCAGTAAAGTTATGATGCATACATAATCCTTTAGGAAACTATGGAAATTAATTGAACACATTTTTGGTTAAGCTACTCTATACTACAGGAAGGTCTGTCAGGCTAGCATGCAGAATGTTATGAAATGGAAAACCATTAGTTTAATATGCTGCAAATTTCAACTTTTTATACTCTCACCCTTAGGAGAGTTCTGCAGTCAGGTCTATCTGTCTTTGTGTCTGTCTGTACGCATGTATGTATACTATATGTATGTATGTATGTATGTATGTATGTATGTATATATAATTATGTGTGCACCTATGTACAGTATATATATGTCTTGTATGTATGTAGGTGTGTATGTATATGTATATATATGTGTATGTAAATGTATGTATATATATATATGTACGTATATACACATACATATATGTATATACATATACATATATGTATATGTCTGTGTGTATGTGTGCATATATATATATATGTATATGTCTATATATATGTATATTTATGTATGTATGCAGGTGTGTATGTATATTTATGTATGCGTGTATGTATGTGCATACACAGCCTGGCCAAATTGATTACTCAGTAAATAGTTCAGATCTGCTGTGATTAATGTTTCAACTGCATTAACTTCTTTGATACAATGAGTAGCTGCTCATTTCTTAAACAACCATTAGTTTGATAGAGAGTATTAAGAGATAAAAGTCACACATTTTAAGTCATTTAGCAGTGGATTCTAACTTACTTGGCTCAAAAGTCTCATGTAGCGTCGGAGTAGTTAATGCACAGTATGCTTTTTAACTTATTGGCTTAACAGCTCACTATCTGGCAGACTGTCTGGGCAAGCTCTTCAACAAACAACAGACCTCGGTAATGCGTGGGTTGGTACACTTGACATTCCTGGCAGAGAGGTCCAGCCACCGGCTTGCGTAGGGGGAGATGGGAGGACAGTGCTGTCTCATGGTGCATCTGCCTTCACCACTACACCAGCCACACTGAAACTTCCTTTCAGCCCGGAGACACATGCCACAACTGTCCCGCTGAGCGCTGCACTTGTAGAGGTGCACTGTGGGTAACACACAGGACACCAGATCAGTTTCACAGTAAGCAATTTAAAATGACTGTACTAATGTGAATTTTAGGAATGCAACTTGTGTTATTGAGTTATAAAAGGGAGTGTTTTGCTGGAAAATTCAATCAACTGACCAAATTGAATCAAGATAAAAAAAAAAAAAATCCCTTTAGAAACCAATCTTACATGGAATTCTAGCGGTCATTTCTGAAAATACCCAAATACAACTATAGGCTCGTGAATCCAATAATATTTATAAAAGCATGTGCATGCATTTTTTTTGTAACCATGTGGGAAAATATACAAATGCAATCCAATAAACCCTCCTTTAAAGTCTGTCTCTTACATCCTGCTTCCTGTAAGTAGTCTGCATTAATGCATGTGTAAAGCGGTTTGCCTAAACAATGACAAGGCCTGTTAAAATTCATGGCCATTGCTGACTATATCCTTGACAGCGCAGATATATTTCATGTTCAGCCCACATTGACAACTGACAAACACCTTTTCGTGCATGATGATGGAAAGGAAACCAAGATATAAGGTTTGAGAGCCAAACAGAGCAAATTTGAAGATTCACCCTTCACCTCTCAAGTAACCAAGTGATTGGGTGCTTTTTGATAACACTCCCGGCCATTGTGAACTTTCTCTCAAGGCCCTTCGGGAGCCTTGAAGTGCTCTCTATGACCCATCTATCCCCTGTGGATTGAGTGCTTTACACTCCTCTGGTTTGGCAGTGATGGATGGTAGAGGCACCTTTAATCTTCTCAGGATTGTCGATGATGAAATTGCCATTCCATACGATAGAGAGGTCCACTGCCAGGTCACTGATCTTCACACCCTCGTACATGTACTGAAAAGCAGAAACCAGGGAGTAAGGGAGAGTATAGCAAGTGGATACAGAGAGAGAGAAAGCCAAAGCAAGGCGAGAGATAGAGTATTAAAAAAAAAAAAGATCGAGAGAGAGACAGAGTGGGGGGGAAATGAGAGGATGAAAGGGCAGCAGAGAGACAAGGCTTTTAACCATCTGTCATTTCTGCCATGGTTGTCTGCTCCTCTCCTCTTTGACATGTACAGATGCAAACCTTAGCGAGGGTGGCTGATCATCCACAACTGAAGAAAATGGCCTTTTCATTTATTGTCACAGTAGCAAGGTGTATTCTGCATTGAAATTTAGCCTGTCATTTGCATCTTGTAGGAAAACACGAGCATTATTTTACTCCAACCTTTTGAATTTCCTGTCTGTGCCTTTTGGAAAACCTCAATATTAGTCTTAACAATCTCCCCCGTAAAACACAAAGGCCACATTGAAGTCAGGGTATTTACCTGGATTTCATCTCTAAACTCTTCTTTTCACTTTAGCCACAGAGAACTTTTCTTTTCCTTCATCCCCTGTCACTTTCCTCATCACTCTCACTTCCTCTTAACTCTAGTTTCTCCTCAGTATGCTCTTCACCTCAGGCGGTATTCACTGATGTACCCTATGTACCTTGCCTACACAGCATCCAAGCTGTCTGCCTCGTTTGACAGCTGTGAGACTCCCACTGGGAGTGTTTGAGGTCATACCGAGCTGTTCTGGCACTGCACACTGGTGCTGTTGAAGCGCAGCGCTGTGACACGGTGGCTGACACCCTGCACGTGCACCACGCACTCGTAGCCTCGCTGACCCGACTGCGGCTGGGGAAGGTTTCGGGCTCTCAGAGTAATGGGGCGGACCTCACCGGCCGGAATGAGAATCTCCCCAGAGTTAAGAAGTTGAGGGCAGTCCTGTGGAGACGAATCATCATCACAAATTAGATTCACCACTAACCTGTATTCACTTTGTTCTCCAGGCTGTTGTCCCTAAATATACTTGATTCTTAACATTTACATTGCATAGTATTACATTTTCTAAGTAATGCATTTCACATACAGTACTCTGCAGAAGTCTTAGGACAACTTTGGCTTTGTTGTTTTTGCAGGATTAAATTGAGTATATACAGTCGCAGAAAAGATGACCATCAAACGTCATAAAAAACAATTGTAATGCAATCAAATACTGACTCCTGTGTGTATAATGTGACTAAAACAGACAGAAATAAACTGTTTTTGTCAGTACAATGCCATAGCTAGTGATGTAAGAACTTATGTAATTTTGGTTATTATCAAGAAAATCATGGAAAATGGATATCAGCTCTGAAATTAAACTCATAAGAGCTTTTTTTGTTGTCATTTATTGGACAAATATAATTGTAACCTTTAGTTATACCAGGCATTAAAATGAAAAAGAAATTGAAGAAAAAGTCATGACGTGAAGAAGTCATGTTGCACCTAAAATGGCTGCGTATGCACTTGGCGTGGTGACGTGGGAAATTCCCCATCCATAGTCCCTCCCACATATTCAATGTATTGTCATTGTCAAAAGGCTTAAACCACTGGGGTGTTTTTTCAAATAATAATATGTTGCACCTTTCATGCAATATGTTGTTGCTTATTTTTTTCCATCTCCTCCTGATTGTGTTTACTCTTTCCATCTATTGTAGCCAGTACAAATCCTGTAACCCCCCCCCCGTTGTCTGTTGTTATATGTTCCTGGAGATGTACTGTAAGTAATTTTGTTGCTCTAAAATATGGGTAATGACAATAAAGCTGAATTCTGATTCTTATTCTGAAAATATAGGGTGGTCTAATGATTTTTTCCACAACTGTATATTTATTATTTATTATTCTCTATTCTTTACATACCATAGATCAGGGGTCGGGAACCTTTTTGGCTAAGAGAGCCATGAATGCCACTTATTTTAAAATGTATTTCCATGAGAGCCACATAATATTTTTTTTTAACACTGAATACAACTAAATGTGTGCATTTTTAAGCTGGGATTGGTTCCAGCCACCTGTAATTCTGAACAGGAGCGGTAGGAAATGGATGGATTAAAATGCATGAGAATGTTTTATTTTTTGAAAGCTTTTTTTTAAACACTGATTTCGTAATGTTTTACTTTAAAATGTCAGCGGAATTATTCATTACCACCGCCAAGGTGAATATGTATTCACCAGGGTTTGTCTGTCTGTCAGCAACATAACTCAAAAAGTTATGGACGGATTTTGATGAATTTTCAGGAAATGTCTGAAATGGGAGAAGGAATAAGTGGTTACATTTTGAGGGTGATCCGACATTTTAGTCCCGTCCAAATGCGGTAATTCAGTCCAAATGGTGCTAGTTACGGTCTCTCCTCTCCTCTCTGCTCGGTGTGGGTGTGGGCGGGGCTACCTGCGCTTCGCTGAGCTGTGTGTGCGGGAAGGGGAGGGGCAGTGGCTCCGCGCAACAAAAAAGTCATGTAGAAGAACTGTTTGGACCTTGGCAAAGGTGTGTTAAGAAATGTCAGCTATGATTTATCTGTGAGCCAGATGCAGTCATCAAAAGAGCCACAGGTTCCCGACCCCTGCCATAGATAAATAACAAAATATATGCACATCCTTAAAATATACATAAAAACCACGTAGTATCATGAAACTGCGTTAATATACATGCCACTTTTAATTGCCGTGTTATCTGTGTGCATTATAAGCTATGTTCACGCTGTTTCAAATACCTCGCACTGAGTGTCAAACATGCGGCTCATGGGCCAAAACTGGCCCACCAAAGCAATAAGGCAATATATGTCATGTGACAGTACTCTATGAAACTGTAATAAACTTAAATAAAAAGCTGTGTAATTGAAGAGAGTATTTGCCATTCCTATGCAGGAACTCCAGCTGTATCTTTCCTTGTTTGCCCTGATGTGCATTTGTTTGTTTTGTTATGTTTAAAAAAAAAAATTGGCAGTACATTTCTACAGCAGGATCTCATGAGCTCTGGCATATTTTCACAATCTTGCAAATCCAGCTGTCTCACGCACTAACATGGTTTGGATAGCCAAAAAAAGTTAACTCGATAATATCTGTTCTATTTGTATTGAGTTCAAGTTACATGGTTTCCAGACATTTGCTTTCATTTTGAACCTTAAACTTTCCTTTTTGAAACAATGTTGGTTTAGTCTTTTGTTTGTACTGACTCTTTGTATGATTATTTGATGGGTGAATTTACAGAACTGCTATATTTTGTGATATCACAAGTGGGTTTGTTGTTTTAACATGTCTTGAACTCTTCTGCTCAGACATTGTGATTTGCTGGATTAATCTTCTAGTGTTTTAACACCAGATTTCATTCAGCACATATTTAGTGTGTCTTATTGTTAAAGCTGTGAAGCTGTGTAGTTTGAATTAGGGATATTTTAATGCTGTACATAGTATTCCCTTGTACTTTTGTATTTTAATAAAGAGACAGAGAAACATACATTATGATAATTACAACTGTGTAAAAACAATGTAGCTAAGGGTGACCAAAGACTTCTGAGCAGTAATATATATATATATATATATATATATATACATATATATACATGATATGGAACTAACATATTGTGATTGGAGATGCCCAGCTCTAACATGTATAAATATAAATTTAAATTTTAGCAGTGCAGACTGATGCACCGGGATGTAGAACTTGTGGGCGTGGCCAAGCGAGTAACAGAGTAAGAAAACACTGTGCAGTAATACTAATCATTCCATATCTGTTTTTAAAAATTAATTTTAAAACACATTTATTCATGGTAACAAAGTGAGAATCCAAAATAGTAACAGATTGAGGTGTTTGTTCAGTGTGATATGTGAATAATGTGATGTGTAAATAATAATCAGTTTTTAAGATGCTCATAAAATTATCAATTTTTTGGTGACATAATCTTCATTACTATATTCAATACACATCTTTATGCTGTTTTTTTTAATAATAAATAGCATTCCAAATTATTTTAATATTTGATTATTATAAAATATAAGATTAGACACAGGCATATATTTGGAACATATTTACACATTACTATTTACATTTTGAATTGATGCGGTATACATTCATTTACAACCTTTACGGCTCTTACTTTACACTATATTCAGTTACAAATGAAATATAAATAGTTTTAAAAACTGGAGATATACATCTTTCATGCTGAGTAATCAAAAAATATTGTTTAAGAGAAAAAATAAATTGACTCTGATGTTCACTTTTGCTTGGCCAGGCCTGTGTATTAAGGGTGCTACGTTGGTATATTCAGTCGAATTGATCTTCAAACCATGTGTTAATCTAATATTTTTATGAAGTATCCTGTAATACTAGATTCTTTGCTAACATAAACTGTATATCTTATCTATAACTTTGTTAAATCATTGTTTAATTTACTGCTGATACTTGCATTATAATGTATCTCAAACACAGAATTTTCACATTCTTTAAAGTCACTGAAAAAATTATTACACCACCTTATGTTTTCTTCAATTTCTTGTTCATTTTAATGCCTGGCACAGTTAAAGGTACATTTGTTTGGACAAATATAATGATAACAAAAATAGCTCATAAGAGTTTAATTTCAGAGCTGATATCTGTTTTCCATGGCTTTCTTGATAATAACCAAAATCGCATAACTTCTTACATCAATAGCTGTGTTCATTGTATTGCCAAAAACAGTGCTTTTAGCCATTCCATGTTTTATTTTCTGTTTTAATCACATGATACACACAGGAGTTAGTGCTTGATTGCATAACCATTATTTTTGATGACTTCTGATGGTCTACTAATCTTTTCCGTGACTGTATATAAAGAGCCTCATTTTAATCAGCTAAAGTAACATTAACAGTGTAATATCATTAAATTCATGTACCTCAGAGGCGTTGACTCTGCCTTCCTGAAAAGAACAGCTGCTGGGGTCATGGGTGCACAGGTTGCGGTATTTACACCAGTGGCACCGAAAAGTGCTGTTTACACACGACAGACACCTGTAGGATGAAATGAACACGTTACTAGAAAACAGTGACATTCTTAAACAGTAAAACGATTTCTTTGCTTCTACAAAATGTAATTTATTAAATTTGAATTCTTCTGTAAGTCCTTTCCATCCTTTCTGTTTTCTTTTCTTTGGCAAATTGGATTGAAAAAGAGAGAATGACAAAGGATTATAGCTTCTACTGAATTTATTTTGTCAGTCTGTTTCCTGGGAGGACCAGATGTTCACAGTCTCTACGCAGGCAGCATCAATTGTGCACATTTTGTCAAAACTAAAAAAAATGACCTTGAACACGATGTTTTAGCGGTATAGTAACACTAAATAGTCATTGTTACTTAAAATACACTGCATAAAATGATCACACAGTGACAGTGTCCTTAGATAGACAGTGAATCGATTCCTCTAATTCACAGATTTGACTTTGACCGCCCCCGGCATTATTTGTTTGTCATTAAATTGAGCAGCTGTAGTGAAAACTTTATGTTTTTTTGTCCAGTCCTGGATTACATAAAAAAAAAAAAAAAAATCTGATGACAGGGATATTTGATGGGCAGAATTGCACAACATTGTTGGCTCTGATCTTGTCGGTAGCAGTCAGCGGTCAGCTGTGGATTAAACTTGTGCTGAAACAACCCCACTGGACTGGATTTAATCACTGTTCGGTCAGCAAACAGGGCAGTGATGGTGATACAAGCTTGGGAGAACAGTGGAGTGAATAGATGAGTAGAGAGAGGTGAGTGATGCACAGTGGATGCTATAACAAACACAGCAATTGGAGAACTGAAAATTGAACATGTCCTATTTTCCTGTGGGGGAAATGTAGGTTTTGTTGTGTATAACAGAGGCGTGCCATTGTGCAGAGAACAGACCCCTGCAGTATCACAGTTTGTCGCACAATAAGATGAAACCATGAAGAAGCATAAAAGCAAAAGCAGGTCTCTAATACTGCAGCTCATAGCAGGTTACAAATGCCAATAAATGTAGCGCAGCATCATTAAATTTTGATATTAATTAGCTGCCCAGGGCCAGTATGGACATAAAATGTGTGCTTGTGTGTGTATATGTGTGTTAAACAGAGAAATTTCAGAGGTGGAGTATTAATAGAACTGGACTGGCAGGGGTGCAGCACACAGTGGATAATTAATTATGGAGGGGTATGTGATGCTGAGGTGATGGTGATGGTGGGGG